>LOEQ01005853.1:105338-128161 GCA_001685075.1 Bramus lutescens | reverse complement strand
TTCTGTCTATGTGTTGCTTTCATTGGTTGAGTAAAGAAACTGCCTTGGCCTTTTCAGAGGGCCAGACTTAGACAGGTGGAGTAGACAGAACGGAATGCTGGGAAGAAGGGCAGTGTGGCAGATGACATGGAGCTGCCAGATCAGACATGATGAATTTTTCCTGGTAAGCCACAACCTCATGGTGACATACAGATTGGTGAAAATGGGTTAGCTCAGGATGTGAGAGTTGGCCAAAAGAGGCTAGATATAATGGGCCAGGCAGTAATTTAATTAATACAATTTTGGAGTGGTTATTTTGGGGGTTAAGCTAGTCGGGTGGTGGGACGCAGCCTGCTCCTCCTACAACAATCCTGTACACTGTGAAAATGTGTTATTCTTGTTAATATAAAGCTAATTGGCCAGTAGCCAGGCAGGAAGTTTAGGTGGGAGAACCAAACTGAGGTCAGGGAGAAAGGAGAATGGAATCAGTGGATGTGCCAGGAGACCCAGAGGCAGCAAGATAGTTAGAAGACAGGTAAAGTTATGAGCCACGTGGCAAATACATAGATGAATAGAAATGGGTTGATTTAAATTGTAAAAGCTAGGTAGAAATAAGCCTGAGCTATTAACCGAGCATTTGTAATTAATATTAAGTCTCTGTGTGGTAATTTGAGAACAGGCTGGTGGGACAGGAAAAATCTACCTACACCTCCCAGAATCAGGCAATTCCTTCAAAGAATTATATTTTTCTCAAAAATTCCCCCTAAGCCATCTCTGGCTTTAGATATGTTTGTCATGTCGAACATATGGTCACCTGTTGGTTCTGTATTAATCCCCTTTAACTGCTGTCTTGGAACCACATTAATTTATTTTCTTTCTGCACTGCAAGTCAAACTCTGAACTCGGTTTTGATGGGATAGTGACTGTCTCTATAGGATAAATCACGTTCTTTCCTCCCATCTCTGGAGCTGTTCCTCATGCCTTGCCTACTGAGGTTGCTTCATGTATTGGGGGATTCTAAGATGGAATACAGAAGGAAAGATGGCTCAGATGTGTTATTGAGATATCTTTGCTTAAGATGAAAGCCTTGGACTTTTTAGATTTTGCTTGTTTTATTTTCATGTTTTCACTTTTATTCCCTGCCCGCCCCCATGGTGTTCTTGCTTTTGGTAGTTCTATGTCAGACCACCAAAGTTTTGATGTATTTCTTTTTGTTTTTAGTTGATATCCTTCTCTGAATAGCTATCAGTTGCCAATAGTTCTACAAGCATCTTTTTCATTGATGAGTGAATGACTAATGGGTACTGAGCTCATTCTTACTATGGTAGGAACTCCTGACTTCAATCTGTTATTACCAGTATAATTTCATCTAAAGGATGTTTCCTTTGAGACCCTGCATTTAGGATTATAACTTCTACATGTGAAGATGTCCATTCTTATTTTCTTCCAAGCAGTAGGATGCAAAGATTAACTCATAGATTGCCCCATTTTGTAGGCAAATGTGGCTACTAGAGGTAGCCAGGCAGCAAGATGGCTAAGGATTGAAGAAAGGGAAAAATGACACACTCTTGTCTTCTGTCCCTCATTGTCTTGCTCTCCACTACAGATGGCTGAAGTCTCAAACTCCATCCAGATTGTGGGGTGACTTTAGAGAATCACGTGCTCAAGATGAGAAGAACCAGAAAGAGGGGGTGTTGTCATGGTAGCACTGGGCTGCTCATCTCTCAACCTTATGATCTAATTGAGAGGAAAAAAATAAAATTTAATCTTATTTCTGGTGTTTGTTATTAGCAGGTTATTGCAGGTCCTAAGTTCTGTACTGATAGACCACAAAGTGCTGAACGAGCTCATTAGCTTTCCCTTCAGGACACCGCCTAGTTTTTAAGAGGAAGGAATCTAAAACTTGAAATCACCTCACAGTGTCTTAATTTTCATGAGAATGTGTAAATAGTCCCCAGCCTGGACATATGCATTCTGATCTGATTTTTATGTAAATCATATTTAGACATTTTTTTCTGAATTCTATAGTGTACCTTTAAAACACATCTGAGCTGTGATTGCCTTTAAAATGAATTTCCTTGCTGTGAACACACCATCCAAGTAAGAATGCTTCCTCCCTGGGCTTGCATTTAGAATTTAGAATTTTGAGCTACACATATAAGACCTGACCAGCATGCCTGCTGTTAACAGTTGCTTTTAGAGAAATAAACCTTTCCCTCCAGCAAGACTGAACACTTTCAACTCACTCAAATGGATTGGAAATTGCCCTCTTGACTAATAATACACTGGGGAATGTTCACTTAAGGATAATTGTCCATTCATTGGTAATTACCCTCACCATCCACCGTCTTCAAGAGTCAAAGAAGTTATTGCAAAATTCTGAGGAACAGAAAAGCAGGCATTGTGCAAAAATTGTAAGCGTTTGTAAAAAGAACTCTGAAGTACTTACAGGCACCAGGTTCCCCATCTAATTGCTTCAGATCCACCCATACTAATGTGAACTCTCATTCCTCCTTGTTCCTGACATGTAAAATCAACAGCATTGTCTTGTTTTCTTGTTAGGTTAACACTATATGTCTAACAACTTAGACAAACAAGGACTCCTGTCACTTTCCTCTATACGATCTATGATTTGGGGAATCTTAGTTTTTCCTCGTATTAGAAATTAAGGAAAATGGTACCCTGTGGGAGGAAGTAAGAAAACCTGCAACTGTAAAAGAATATTTACATCCCAGTAATTCCATCACAAATGCAGCAGGGATTGTTTGGAGGCACTTGACTTAGTCTAGGAACACTATTGTAGGTGGATGGTTAATAACATTTCTGTATTAATTTTCATGTTAAACCACAAGCGAAGTGGTTAATTCCGCCACATTCTGAAAGGCTTTCAGTAGCATTTCCTTTCTAACCTTTCTAGGCAGCACTAAAGAGACCACCCTGACACGCAGCTTCTCAGCTTTGCCTTATTCCTTGGAGCATCTTTGTAAGTCAGATGGACAGAGCATTTGCGCAGCTTGTGAGTATCACACTCTTAACAAGATGTGTGAGTGTTGACTAAAACAGCTCAGCATTTGCTTTCAGAAATTACAACTGGATTACACATTCTGTCTTGTTTCCAGTTTTATGAAATCCATTGAGGAGACTATATGGAGTCACTGGGCCTCCCAGCTACAGGCAGAGCAAGATCAGAAAAACACTAGGAAGATTAGGGACCATGAACAAAATGTACTACCAATATCTAAACAGCCGGGTCAAACAACCTGGTGAATTCCAGTACACACGGGCATTACTGAGGATGATTGGTTGATCTTCAGGCCCTATTTTCTTTGCAGAATAATTCTCTGGAGAATTCTCAAGGGACTGGTTGGGGTGCAGTGTGTATGGTGAACTCTGTGAGGTTCTTGTAGAAAGGAATTCTGGCCACTACTCTGTGCAAGACAGAGGCATCACAACTGTGTGATTCCCCTGGTTTGAAGGTCACACCCTGCATTGCTTCTATAGTCTCTCTCTTTGCCTGGATAAGCTCTGATGCTGTCTGACACTTTACCATGTAGGCAAGGTTTCCAGCCTGTGATGATGGGTGTTTTCTCTGCCTGATCTAGGAGGTGTGTGTGTGTGTGTGTGTGTGTGTGTGTGTTTGGTTTTTGTCTTGTTTTTGGTCTATGTTTGCTAAAAGAACACATACATTTTCATACAGGGAAAACATCTTCAACTATTTTGCAAATAAATTCCTTTCATTTCAATTGCTAAAAATTTTGCCTGTTTCAGATGTTTTTAACTATGGAGTTAGCAATATTCTTGGGGGGAAGTTTGATTTATGAATGATTGAAAGCAGATATACATATTTCTATTTTTCTGCTTTTTATTTGTTTGGTTTTTGTAAGCCACAACTCAACAGATATGTCAATCGTGAATTATAAACAAAAATCAAATATTTAGGAAACTAATGTCATAGAACACTTGCCATAACCTTTGTTTACATTCTTTAATTATTTGTGCCCTAAAATTATTTTATAAAGCCCACCCAGAGATACATAAGATCTGATATGTGGATTTGGTCACTAAGATCTTAGCCAAGAGCAATTATAGTTAAGAATTCAAAGACATATTGTGTATAATACACAAATACAGAATCACCAAGGAGTACAACTTAATGGACTTTCAAATCAGAAAGTACTTATTAGCAAACATTCGAGGATTTATGTAACATCAGAAAATAATTGAGTGTATGTTTCAGTCTACCACTGAAACTATCACAACAGTTTGAGCTGTTTGCAAGGCAAGAGCTGGGGCAATAGTGTGGGTGGTCACAAGGACCCGAGTTCAATCCCCAGCTCCCACGTTAAAGGCAGATGCAATGGCAGGCATGAGTAACCCTAGCACCAGGAAGGTGGAGGTAAGCAGATCATCTCTGCTGGCATTTTTAGTTCTAACTTGGTTTAAATCTATCTGCTTACATGTATCTGTTTCTTTCCCTGCTGATTATGGCTTCAGGAATGATTCTATTTAATTCCAAATGGTTGTTGACCCACATGCCAATTCAGTCTGAGGCTAAAAGCTGAAAGAATTTAAAGAACAGGAGCACGAGGCTCAAAGGAAAGAAACTGAAGAGTCAAATTATTTTCAGATTTACCTACTGCTTGACACCTTCCCAGTTATTGCTGTTGTCCTAACACACAGACACAGTGTCACTTTTAGTGACACCTCATTTACTTGGCAATACAGTAGTACCTTGGAAAAAGGTACTCAGGCATATAAGACCAAAAATAAATAAGACAAGCTATGCTCTCAGGTTTTGTGTTAACTAGCAATGCAGGATGCTCAGCGTGTACACAGGCAACTCCAGGGAAAGAGGATGCTCGTCGCAGACTTAGACTCACGGCTGCTGAAAGGGCCTGAGTGGAGATGAGACAAGGAAGCTGAACTGGTCCTCTTGTTGGGGCAAAGCCAGCAGGAATCAGGTTCATAACTACAGCAAATAGGCATGCGTGATGTGAAAATCCTTAAAAACAAAACATGAAAAATTGGATCAATGCAGAGTCAAAAGATATTTGAATATACTGAAGTACAGCATGATTGCTTACGATAACCACATGTTAGGAAATGGTGGTCATAGGACAGCTTCAGTTCAAAGTGAGACAGTTAAGGGAGGTGATTTGGAGAATAGTATTGATGATCATAAGTCAGCAGAGGAAAATCACTCTATGTCTTAATGTAGACAGAATGCTTAGACATAAAATATTTGAATTTTAATAAAAATAACTTTGTTAGTTTTAATCATTTCCCATCATAATGTTTCAGAAAACACTATTTAAAAATACTTCAGATTGTTTTCTAAGAGAAGAACACAACAAACACAAGACTATTTGAGCAGCACAGATTGGACTTGAAGGATTATAGACAGAAGCAACACACAAATTTGTTGGGGTAAGGAAGGGGAGTGGATTAGGGAAGAGTTGGGTGAGGAATGAATATGAACAGAACTTATTAGATGAAACTTCCAAAGATCTCACAAAGATTTACATGTATGTGTTTGGGGCTTAAAACTGACTAAAACCTTACAGTGATACTGATAACAGTATCTCTATGATGGAGCTTATTCTACAAAACCATAACCAAAATATAAAGTTCATAAAGGAAATCCTTGAAAACCCAAGGATGCTATCAATACCAAAAGATAACCAAAAAGTGAAAAATTAAAGAATGAGCAAGACAGAGATTTCCTCATTTTTTTCTCTCTCACTTGAGGTCACACTTAGCCCACAGGGTGAACATGGGATGTGTCATGTCCACGACAAATGTTTTCTCTAAGTTGTTGCTAGTTGTGACTAGTTGTTGCATCTCTAGTCAAAAGGCTGCCCTGCAGAGCTGATATGGGAAAATCCAGGAAGAAACCCAATCCACAGGTCCAAGGGTGAAAGAACAGGACAGGAAGAGATCACCACTTTTTGTTTAATCATGTTATTTCTGCCAACCATCGGCTCTAGCTGCTCTTGTTTCTAGATAGGAAAGGCAAATGGAGGAAATAGTTTGAAAGAAGATACCTCTGAATCATTTCATGACCTGGGCTCTAAGTGCACAGGACTCTTGTCCACAAAACTGACATGGAGGGACTGCATAGAGACCCCGTCCCAGCTTCTCCAGTGGCTATTAACATGTCTCAGATCCTTGCAACATGCTATTCAAAATATCCAGAATGCAGCACAAAGCAACCTGAAAACTGAGGCCAGTTCTCAAAAATCATCAGGACTCCTGCACCCAAACTCCCCAATCACTTTAAAAAAGAAAAAAAAAGAAAAGAAAAGAAAAGAAAAAATTTAAAGACAGTCTTAAAGTGACCATTATAAACTGTTTTCCATCACTGAAAGGGAAATGTCATTTCAATCACTTCTCATTAGAGGAGTGAAAACCATAAGAAACAAACAAACCAATGTAACAGGAATAAAAAAATGTATTTGTGATCAAATTCATTGCTCTTTTAGTAATATGGAAACAAAAGGGGGAAATAGTTCACATATGATGGCAGAAGATACAAAATAATCCCATACTAGTTCAGAATTACTTATAATAAAGGGTTATTTATTTAGGGAAGACTTACAGATCACTGTCCTAGATCACAGTCCTTTGCACGGACAGGGAACAGGAACAGAGTCTAGCAGTTGGAAGTGAGAACAGAAAGGAAGAGAGCAAGTGCAGGCTTTACATCTGCATTTACAAGAGACCATGCCCAAGTGGGCTGGTGTCTTAAAGGCTATTGGCTGAAGGAGCAGAAGGAGATTCCACAGCACCTCCCCCTTTTGTTTAAATAAGAGAGTTCCAAACCTAATAAAAACTATATACACTAGAAACAGATATCAAGTATAAGATTAGAATTACAATCAGTATAAATAAAATTAAGCAAGGAACACATTTTAAATGTTTTATTAAACATTCTATCCTAAGGAGTATACGTCTTATATTGGAAATGGTTTGGCTAAATCATAAGAGGATGGTAACTACAACTATTTAATCCTCAACCCCATCAAAGGCCTGAGAAGGGAGATGATATTACTTGAGTAGGCAGGAAGTACAATCAAGCAGCTTCCAAAATGTGCAGTAGATTACAGAGACAACTGGCTGCCTGAGCAATCACCCAAAGTCTCATTTTGCAATGTTGAAGCCACCAACTTGGCTAAGGCCTAGAGTAACTGACAGACCGTTTTCAGGGGCAGGGAATGTTTCAAAACCACCTTACCCTGTCTTGGCAAGATTTGACAGTCTTTTCCCTTGTGTTCTGCTTGTCCAGTCAGGACACCATGTACTTTGTCAGTGGTCGAGGCATGAATAGTTCCTTGCCCAAAGGCCAATTGTGCCAAGAAGAAAACAAACTCCATGTGGAGTGTCTTTGGTGCTCAACATTTTCTTGGGAATAGATTGGTGCTATCAGGAGCAACCACATCCATGTCAACAGATCCCTAGGTTATTTAAATGCCATGTTCTACAGATCTTTGAAGTAGTAGAAGATTACCTATCTAGGCAGAATACAATCTCTATGTACCTAAAGAACCTAATTAATCTGACAATATGTGTAACAAAAATGAATAACTATTGACCTACAATACTTAATACTCATATAATTTAAAGACTAGGACTTTATGTCAGAATATTTACTTATCTGTAAACAACTGTGCAGTAAATGAGGAAAATAACCTCAAAATGTAAACAATGTATAAGTATCTTGATCAGAGGTAGGACTATATAATGCAATATGATAAATATATGCTAAAATTGTATTGATATACAAAATGTCTTGAGCAGAGGTAGAAACATGCATGCATAGTATGATAAAATAATTTTGCATAGGTGTACAAATATTGTAAAGGGAAATAACAAATATAATTTGAACTTGTATTAGTATACAATAAACTATACCAGTGTAAATTGTCCATAAATAATAGCTCATAAGTATTCGCTCTATTACTCACTATTATTACTATTATTAGTGGGAATAAGTTCACACTAAATTACCTATTATCCCATTCAATCTTCCCCCTTTTTTTTTTGAGATATCTAGGCCTACATAGTTTCAGTCCCAACCGTATGTGAGTAATAATCAACCCCTAAATGGTGTCTCTAACTGTGAGGACAAACTTTGTTGGGAGAGGGGACCTTGCTTTCTACAATTGTTTCCTGCTGTCATGGTGGTGATGTTTTTTTCTATGGGATCCTGTAAAAGTAAAATGATGGTTAAGTTTTAAGATTCTGTTTTTTTATACTTACAAATGGACCCTGAGTAGTCAATAGGGCCTGTTTGTTTGTTTGTTTGTTTGTTTTGAAGTTCTTATTTGGAGTTCTGGCCAGAATGTTGCAAGAAGGTACACCATTTCTGCAGTTGGTCCCCCAAAACTAGCCTCATAGTAGCACCATCAGCTTCATGTCGTATCAACCACGAGGAGTCATTGTTGTGTGGGGCCCCATCTTCTTCCTGGAAGCCTCAAAGATTAGTGCAGAAAAATCAACTCTTCATTGTGGAAAACTTAAGCATTAATCATATAGACATATATTCAATGAAAGACATGATATAAACAAAATGGGCATGGAGAAAAGTAAAATATTTCCTTAAAATCTATCTTCTTTCTGTCCTATACCAGATGGCTCCTGACATGAGACAGAAATTCTGAATTTTTCTTTTAATAATATGCTTGCTAAATCTCTTCCTATCGGTAACAGGTTGAGGTTTCGGTCGAGAATTTTTAAGTAGAGATGTATACATGTCCAAATAATCAAATTTTACCATGCAGATAATACAGAATAATAAGGCAGATTTTTCTTTGTTTGTTGATTCTTTCTGGATAGCTATCTTTTTATCTTTAGGCAACTAGATGTCCAAGGTTTCTCCACTCTTTGAAGATAAGTATTTTCCTGCAAAGACAAGAACAGAACCCTGCCCCAACCCTTATGAGGTTTTCTTACCATCTGTATGATTGTCACCTCTGTGGATGAGCTGTCATTTCTCTTTCTCAAACTGAATCTTTATCAATTTTGATGGTATCTATAGCTTTTCTTCTCAATATTTTCAAATCTTTTTACTACTGCCTTTTTTAAAGTCTGAATCACCTGTCCGGTATTCTGTTCTAATGTCCTCACTGAGGATTCCAACTTGTTCAGTAAAGATAATGTCTCATCCTTGTACATATCATAACTTTTCAACAGATTCTGACAATTAGATTCAACAGCACAAATACTGTCAGATAATTTTGTCAAATTGATGCTATCCCTCTCCATAGTATTGAATCATTTTTAATGAAATACTATTGAAAACAAAGCTAATTCCTAGAATCAAATAAAGGGAAGGGAAACAGCATAAGTCTTGCACATACCTTTCATAATATAAGCAAAATAATTATTAAACTCCTGGATGTTATCAGTCATTTTTTTGTATTTTTTTTAGATCTTACCTGTCGTAAGGCAATCACAATGGTTGTAATAATCCTTATTTGCCAGCAGTTGTCGCAGTTGCCGCCACATGACCAAGAGATGCTAGCAGCAGTGAACAGCAGGTGTTGCTTACTTAGGTACTGAAAAATATGCTTTGTTTAACAAATTAAGAACAGTTTTTAAGGCTATCAAATGATTCTGAGAATTGGGGCCCAGGATAAAAAGAAAACCCAAAGTTTTCCACAAGTTTGAGTTGCAGACATGTGCACTGAGGGGATTGCAGGCAGCAGTGTGTGGGTCACAAGCTGGGGAGTGCTGAGCCCAGCTAAAGCCATGGATGGGAGAGTCAGTGCCCAAAGTGCCACACAGCTGGTACACTGATCCCAAAAAGTGTGGAAGATACAAAATAATCCCACACTAGTTCAGAATTACATATAATAAAGGGTCATTTATTTAGAAGAGATTTACAGATTACTGCCCTAAATCACAGTCCTCTGCATGAACAGGAAACAGGAACAGAGTCTAACAGCCGGAAGTGAGAGCCAGAAGCAAGAGAGTGAGTGCAGGCTTTACAGCTGCATTTCTAGTATAAGAGACCACGCCCAAGTTTGATGAGTGAAAGAACTGGCTATAAGAAAGCCTAAATGAGTTGAGAGACAAGACCAAAGAGTCATTTTTGTGTCCTAGAGCCCCAAAGAATGACTTGGCGAGATACATGTGGCATGTGAGTCAACAATCATTTGGGATGAAATAGAATCATTCCTGAAGCCATAATCAGAAATAGCAGGGAAAGAAGCAGATACTTTTAAACAGACACATTTAAACCTTTTAAAATGAGAACTCAAATTTAAAATGGCATCAGGAATGATCTGCTTACCTCCACCTCCTTAGTACTGGGGTTACTCACACATGCCATTGTGTCTGCCTTTTACGTGAGTGCTAGAGAGTCCTTGTGACCACTCACACTATTGTCCCAGCTCTTCCCTTGCAAACAGCTCAAGCAGTGGTAGCCTGAAACATACACTCAGTTATTTTCTGTTGTTACATAAATCATCTAATGTTTGATAATAAGTACTTACTGATTAGAAAATCCATTACAGCTGGGCAGTGATGGTGCATATCTTTGATCCCAGCACTTGGGAGGCAGAAGGAGATGAATCTCTGAGTCCTGAGTTTGAGATCAACCTGGTCTACAAAGTGAGTTCCAGGACAGACAGGAATACAGAAAAAGTCAGAAAAACAGAAAAATAGCATTTCTTTACTTATTCAGTGATGTGGTCCCAAGTCAAAACTTGTTATTTGCACATTGAGAACTCTCTTTGAGGCCTAAGTCTATAGCAGAGAGCTTTATAAAAAAACACGTGTGGCACCCTGAATGTATTTAAATTACAATTTCCAAAGAGTCAAATTTTTAAGACTAATCTTAACTGAAGTTTTAACCCTCTGAGTTGCAGTAAGCATTACATATTTTCACAGTGTTCTCCCATCTGCTCTCAGTACTAGACATTTCTAACTAGAAAAACACGTTTCCTGTCCTCCCACAGTATACTGTTCATTTACCAAAGACAAAAATCTTTACAATTGTAAAATTAAAATAAAATTTTATTCTTTGGCACAGAAGTACATTATGGGGAATATATGTGTGTGTGTGTGTGTGTGTGTGTGTGTGTGTGTACGTGTACTTAGATCATTCTGAAACATTATTCATAGGGTATACCTACTTTGCCACGATATTCCCACTTTCAAAAGCAATAATCAGAACAGCTGAGCATGTTCTGAGATTCTCTGGGTGTCGTTCCTTCATGTTCTGCCCCTTTCTGTCCGCGTGA
This sequence comes from Bramus lutescens, assembly GCA_001685075.1. NCBI lineage: Eukaryota > Metazoa > Chordata > Mammalia > Rodentia > Cricetidae > Bramus > Bramus lutescens. The sequence goes on along the minus strand of LOEQ01005853.1, from coordinate 116,936 downwards.
CTTTGGGCAAAGCATTTCATTTTCCCATGCTTCAGCTGTATCATCTATAACACAGGGAATGTGCTAGATCCGATCCATAAAGTGATCACATTCAAATGACAGCAGGAAGCATGGAATAAGCCGTCTGATAGGAGAAAGCATTCAGATATGTCCTACTTCACTGAAAGGTGCATTAGGCCGCCTCCAAATGCCCGTTCAGACAAGTGAAGCTCTCCCTAGATCCTGGAGAAAAGAGACAAAAATACAACAGTAGGGGTCTTTTATAGAGTTTATTCTAGTCTTAAAAGTCAGTTTGTATGTACGGATATTTTACCTGAATATGTGTGTGCACATGCGTACAGTACCTGCAGAAGCCAGAAGAGAGCCTCAGATCCCCTGGAACTTCAGTTACGGAGAGGGTTGTGAGCCAATGCGCGGGTGGGGGGGGGCAGGCGGGAATAAACTCAGTCCTCCGCAAGAGCAGTCAGTGCTCTTAACCACTGAGCCATCTTCCCAGCCCCTTCACTTTGGTTTCCTAAAGAAATTCTCCTTTATCAGAGAGTGGTTTATTGACACACAACGTCTGTTTCTTTGCCTTTGCTTGTAAATAGCAAGACAATAGACGGCCATCCTCTCTATTGATATGCTGTTCCATATGTAGAAAGAAACATCTTTCAAGCCTAAGTTATTTCCTGCAAAGCATTTGAACTAGAAGCATGCGAGCTGCCCGTTGAGACAACTGCCTCTTAGCCTTGTTCCTCAGGCTCTTTGGCTGTAAAGATAGGTATGGGGCAGTAAAAATGCCAGGGCATCAAATCAGAAGAAAAGTCAAAAATACTTCTGTCTATCATTTATTTTGTCATCATAAAGAGAGAAACTTGATTTCAAATTTCTTATTTTAAAAACAGGTAAAATGTACTTTGGCTTTGAAGGGAAGCCGCCTAGGACCCTGCCTCGTACCAAAACCGCCAAGACTGGATGAAACGCGCAAGCACCGTTCACTTTCAGTTTATCTGAAAGCAGCAAGCTCTGGACAGCCGTCATCCTCTAGGAACACAGAAGGTCGGCTCCAGGATCAATAGGTTTCTAGCCTCCTGCTGACTACGCTTAGCTGATACCTGGCAGAGGGATGGAACCGAGAGTCGAGTAGCCAACGAGACTACTGACGCTGGGTTTGTAGGCTCCCAAGTGGTGGCATTTGGACATCATCTGAGATGGGAACACTGCTGAGAGAGAAGGCCTCTAGGCCTTGGTGAATAAGAGGCTGGCAAAGCGAAGCACCAAGCTCCCGAGTCTAAAGGACATCTCCCATGGGCTGCAAGCCAACAGGGGAGGGGCAAGGCTGGTGAACGCTGAAGAGAAAGGGCTGTGTTCTGTCAATTCGTTGATTCCCCAGAGTGAACTTTAGTGGGACCAAGCCTCTGTTTATCAGTGGGACCTGAGGAACAGGGGTAACCATTGTTTATTTCTCCCATGGGGAAGGAATTTTAGAAACACAGTAAAATCGTTAATAATGAAAGCAAAATAAACTTTATTTCCTTCCTTCTTCCCTCCCCTTCCCTCTCACTCTTTCTTACTCGGGGTCTCACTATGTAGCCCTGGCTAGAACTGCAACTCACTCTGTAGACCAAGCTGCCTTCCAACTGGAAACGATTCTCCTGCTTCTGACTCTTTAGTTCTGAAATTACAGGCAAGTGATCCCACACCTGGTTTCAAACAGCAAGAAGACGAGACTGAAAAGCTTTTGCCATCATCGGACTCCCATAGCAAAGAGCGGAACAGGTGATTCAGAGTGACGAAACAAGAAACAAAAATGGGTAGAAAGCCTTAGAAATAGTAAATACACTGAATTGCTGGGGAGTCACCAGCACCCACACCTGTGTCTGTATCCCTGAAATCCCACCCTTGGAGTTTAGAGGAATCTGAAATAGGACCAACAACTGCCTCATGCGGCAGAGGCTGAGGAGCCTGGAGATACTCTGGCTGTGAGGCTGGATCATTCTGCCTCTCACTGGAGAGGCCCCAGACAGGTAGCAGCTTAACGCCCCCTCCTCCCACCATATGCCCGATGCCTTAGCAGTGCCAATCTGGAGACCAAAACCCTGGAAAGTTCTTCAAGAGCCGCTGGTCCTTAGTACTGGTTAGAAGCCTGGAAAAGCAAATTCTGATATCAGAGAAGGAATTGTTAGCAGGGCAATGGGGTGAATCAACTCCAGGGTAATCTTCCTCCAGTCATGCTCTTCTGATCTGGGTGAGCTGCCAGAGGGTGCCACCCATGCTTGAGGTGCATCCTTCCACATCAATTAAAGCAGTCAGAACAACTCTTCGGGTGAGGCTCCCTACTCAGGTGACTCTAATTTGTGACAAATTGACAAAAAAGCCAGTCGTCATGCCATCTTTCTAAACCTTAGATGTGTAGGTGTTCCCCTTTCATTGCGCTTCGAATTAGTGAAACATGTCTTTAAGTACGCTGTCGAGAATAGAGATGCATTGATTAGTGTAACCACTGAACGTTAGTAGTGATTGCCAGCTCTAATTTTTCCTGCAGGTGGGATCAGTTCTCTGTATAACGCTGCCTGTCCTATACAGCTGGAGGGAATAGCTCCTCCCAGTCACAAATAGCCACATGCGCCTCTTTCCTGTAGGTAGCTCTGTAGTATGTGCCCTTAGATGTGTGTGTGTGTGTGTGTGTGTGTGTGTGTGTGTGCCATTTCTGTTTCTTTTCAAACAAATGAGATCATCACACACCCCACTTGGCAACTTCCTCCAGTCACAAAGAAAACAGGTCCACTGCACAACGGTGCCGTAACCCCGTGAAGATGGTCACACATTGTGTTGACGTGAAGCATTGTCGCATTGAACACCTTGGTAGGTGGGACTCAGGGCTTTCCATATTTATCCTGTGTTCTGTTATGTTGGTGGGCAGAAGACTGCTAGTGCAAGGGAAGGAAGAGTGTGAAAATCCTGGTTCTTGGTTGTGGTCTTCATTTTTCAGCTTCTCATTCTATTATAGACATGTCCACCCAACTACGTCTTCATTCTACAGTTGGCCTGAATCAACAGCTATCCGCACAGCGGCATCCTGCGCATTTGACATGGCTTTATTAACACCCAAGGCCTGAAGTGCAGGTGACTTTTTTTTTTGACAAAGTGTGTCATTATCCTTGTGTACAGTTTATTTTAGAAAACTGCCTTGAAATTATATTGCCGAGTCTATTGAAAGCTGGTGACATTTGAAGGCATTTAAGACGTTTTCCAAATTGCACCTTGCACAGGCTGCTACAGTACACAATCTAGCCATGACACGTGTGGCCTCCCTTCATGCCCCTTCACCGCTCAATAGAATACTCAGTGAATTGCAATTCTCCCTGACTCATTTCTGAGAAATCTTAACCATTTCCAGTTAGTTTCAAAACAAACTACCTGTGTGTACCTGTCTGTATATAGGCTGTGTGAGTAACGTTTAAGACAATGAGGTGAATGCTTCCGAGCAACTGGTCCCGTGGTAGGCATGGTGGCGTTTATCCCCAGCACTCCAGAGACTGGCAAGATGCCAGGCTTTCTCTTTTATGGTGCATGTTATTTTTAATGGTCTTTTGAAGGACATTAATAAAATGCTTTAACTCCAGCGGTTTTATATTTCATATGTGATCAGCAAAGGAATATAGTAACTCACCACTAACAACATTTCTATTACTTGGGATTTTATACATTTATTTACACAGGAATGATGAAATATTGAGCGCTGGACTATTTTGTATATGATGTTTCCAGAATAATAAATCAGTGACAGAAAAAGAGAGAGATGTGTTTGAAGAACTGATTAGGATTAGTAGATTTAAAAAAAAAAAGCACTCGGAAAAAGCAGGGGGTTAGGTGAAGAATTGGACTGACCCAAAATACATTATATGCATGTATGGAATTCTTAAGTAATAAAAAATAATTGGGGAAAAAAGACTTGTGTTTCTGCAGAAAGTCACTCAAAAGGCGTGGATTTAGACACCTAGATGTCTTCAGTGTCTCCTGTTTCACTTCTCTCTATTCGTATGGTTTGTGTTACTGTCCAGACTTCGAACATTTGATAGTTTTGGTTCTGCCGAAAGCCGTATGGTAATCCACAAAGCTTTACTTCGGTCGCTGAAAGCTGTGTGCTCAGGCCACATCATGGCTTACCCAGTTTGCGTGCATGGAAGGCCTCACTTCTCTTCTTCTGAGGACCCTGATAAGCCAGCTCTTCAAAGAGGAAGGGCACTGATCATTCCCAGGAGGGAAGGCATGTGTTTCCTTGGCAACTGCAGTCACATGCCATCACCCAGAATGGCTCCTCCTACTCCTGGGTTTCCTGGGTAGCAGGCTGCATATATTTTATAAAGACAATGGGATAACAGGGTAGACATCACCTTGCTCAACCCTGCACAGTGAAAAACTGGGCCTGCTACACCGGCTTCCAGCTTCAGGGATGATATGAGTTTTATAACTACTTCTCTCGAATTTAGCCTGAATATTTTAATTCAAGGTAAAAAATATAGTAGATTATCTTCCAAGGTTATGTTAATTTTGTAATCAGTGAACACAACTTCCTCTCATTCAGCTTTTCCTATCACCATCTTGGCTCCACTCCACTGACAAGTTAATCTCTATTTGGAGGTGAATTACAGGTGAAGAGTGACTCTCTCAGAGTCCCCTATGGCTCTGCCACCAGTGCAGGAAAATGCAGACTTTCTATAACATGAATGAAACTCATTTTTCCAAAATTGACTATAATGTCCCCATAGTCTCAAAGCATCAAAACAAAACTTGCCTCAAGAGCCAGATAAGGACATGAATAATTTTAGAACAAAAAAAATGAAAGAAACATTGAGAAAATTGATTACACACAGTCAGTCCTCTAGGTGATTACTTTTTTCTGGGTCTAGAGAAAGCTTAAACAGGCTAAGTGAATACATTTTTATTATACAGACTCTAGAAGAAATTAAAGAGCAAATGTGCATTATTAAATGTGGGTTCAACCCATGCAAACTGTCCTGGCTAATTAATAGTCTTTTCAAGTCAAATATTGTTTTAAAATTATCGTGCAAACTTCTTTAAATTCTTAATTTCATGTAATAGGGACTCCTATTCTCTCACAAGGCAATTAAGTATGATTATCTATTGAATTGCACACAAAGAAAAACCACAATTTATCTGTAACTAATCAGCTCTGAAGCCTTGAATTTTAAATTATGCACAAGCTGAGGAGTCCAGTGTACGTTGTTTGAAGGTGTTTTGCTAACACGGAACAGAACACTATTATAGTTAGAATCTGGTGGGAGAATGTCACAAGATGCTCTTTGAATAACTCTCTTCCAAGCTAAATCAGTAGCTGCTGAATATGGCGGCCCTTGATGAACTTTGGGAGTGGAAGTGGGGGGATCAGGGGTTCAATGACACCCTTGCCCACATAATGAATTCCAAGCCAACATAGACTACATGAGCCCATGAGCCCCTGTCTCAAACAAACAAGTTATATGTAATATAAATATGTATATATATTATAATAAAACTGGATATACTTTCAACAAAATATGGGACATATTTTATACTGATTTTTCAAATAAAATTATATTTAACTTTCCCTAGTTACCTCTGCATTATGTATATACATTCTCTGTTTCATTGCTCTGTAGGCTTGTAATGTTTTTTGTTTTTCATTTTTTTGTTTGTTTTTAGTTTGGTTTTTGAGAATGGGTTTCTTGTGTAACCCTGGTTGTCCTAGAACTTTCTCTATAAACCAGGCTGGCCTCAAACTCACAGAGATCACACTGAAACTTTTAATGCATCAAATTCTATTTCCAGAACAACATATGTAAGGTTACATACATTTTAATGGATATGTTTTATACTCTGGTATATGAAGTTAACATGTTAATAATTTGTTTCCTCTGGTACCTCCCTCAGCTTCTGTCAGCTGTATGTGAACGCACATGCGTGCACGTGTGCACGTGTTCATACTTAGATTCCTTCTGTTCGGTGTTTCGGAACAGAGGAGGCTGGGGGTTTGAGAGTTCTCAAAGTGACTGTCAGATTCCTGTAGCACACTGCACATATGATGAAGATAACACAACCTTCCATGGGGAATTTCTTACCAGTGCACAGCAGAGAGAACAACATGCCCCATCTGCATCCTTACTCCTCTCTGTGTGTCAGTTTGTCCAAAGCATCCTTCCTTCATCCTCCTCTTGTTAACAGTGACTCTCTTCTTCCTTGGAATGCTACATCCAGCCGCCTTCTGCTTCCAAAGCAAGGATGCCATAGCATGAAGGACAGACACTGATTTAGTTGCCCTGCTTTCTGTTTAGCTACCTGGTTGGTTTGGGGTTAAGTGTGTTTTCAGCACCGAACATTAATTACTAATATGTTTAACATTCTGTTGTACTTCCTGTTTTATTTATGATCTGACTTTACGAGGCAATCACATTTCCCTCGTTATAGCTATGTTTAGGTTGGCTGATTGTAAAGCTATGCTCCGTTTTCCTTTTAGCTCACAAGAATTTTTCTATTATCCTTAATGATGAGCTGGGAACATATTTAAAATGCATGGAAATGAACAAAAAAGAACCCTTGCTAACTTCTGCTCTGATGGTATGGAAATAGTGCTCATTCTGAGGAATTACAAAATTTTTCATTATTTTTGGTCGGTAGCTCTTCACCTTAGAGTGGTGATTCCCATCACAGAATGATGGAGTGATTTTTGTCCCTGTTTTATGACACTTAATTTAAAGATTAGGATGAATAATACTAAAATCAAAGGCATAGTTCCCATGTATCTTGAGCACATGTCTAATTTTCAACTGTCGTGTTCTCTTTATTATTACAGGGGAACATGCATGCGTGCAGAGATGGAGGTGAGGAGACACCAGTTAGGAATCCGCTTTCTCCTCCTATTGTGGGTTCTGGGGAAGCAATTCAAACTGTTCGGCTTGTGTGACACAAGCCCTTTGGCCTCAGTGCACCATCCTGCTGTCTGTACTCAGTTTCAGTGACTTGGTTCATGTCTGTGCTACATTTAAGAAAATCATGTTTCAACTTACTTGTGACATGCATTTAGTAAACAAATAGATACTGTCATCTAATGTTGCAGATAGAACGCTGCTTAAATTTAGTCCCAGGGGAGACATAAGTGATGTCTACTCCTCCTCCTAAGGTCCCAATAACAGAGGCACAATTCTGCTGAAGTTCACTCTGGGGGACAAGTGAGTTTGTTGGGTTTCCTCACAGGACACAAGGGAGCGGCTACTTACAGGAAAGTGGGTGCTCACCCCTAAAAAGCCATACTGGAAACTCTTTACTTGGCTATAATAGCCTCTCTATTGTCCCCATCCCCAAACTTTCCCCAGGGTGAATAAGGCAAAACTGAATACAAGTGCTGTTGAGTATCCGGGTACTCAGGTTAGGTCCCAGGATCTTTCTACCCCACCATGAAAGGTGAAAGGTGTAAACAGTTAACAAGCCCAGCTGGAATGAAATTCTGCATGTGAGCACAGCTGAACACCCCATGTTGGTGGTTGTGGGAGGAGAATAATGAGTCAGGGGAACCACAGACAGTCTTGCTTGGGTGTCTCCTGCTGTGTTCTCGTAATGCAGTGTGATGTCGGGATGCCTTCCTTTTACACCATGTCAGCGCTGTTCAATAGAGCCTGAGATATTTTAATTCTTCAGTAGAAATGCTGATGAAACTAACACTGAAAGAGGAAAAGTCTTGATTTACATTGTGTAACTAAGGCCTGTGCCAGTAAGAAGCTTGGGCATATAGTTTGGAAACAGGGGTTTTCTATAATGTGAGTGGAAACTTAAAATTTCCTAAAAAAATAAAAAATAAAAATAAAAAGAACAGTAGGTATGGGAGACCGCTCAGCAGTTAGGATGTCACACTTCTCTTCCAGAAGACCTGAGTTCAGTTCCCAGCTCTGGCATCAGCTGTCTCACTACTGCCTATAACTCCAGCTACAAGGGATCTCACAGCCCAGGCCTCCAATGACACCAACACTCACCTGAGCTTATCCACGTTCTCTAACTACACCTACCTTTATATGGTTCCTACACACACACACAATTTAAAGTAATAAAAAAAATCAACTAACCATAACACTACAGAAATAATATTCAATTCTAAAGCTTACTGAGGTACATAAACCATCTTTTGTAAATCTTTTCTGAAACTATAAAAACATCTGGAACTCTGAAGTAATTACAGGATACTTTCAGTGTTTGTATTTTAAAACATTATATTTGGGACTATAAAGGTTTGCACATAGCTATCAGCTTTGCATTCCCAGGAATGGCACTCTTTCTCACTGGGGATAACACATACACTGTTACAAGCCTCTAGTGTCTGCAAGGTCACATGAAAGCAAAACTTAGTGTCTATCTTTCCTTCTGCCTAACCACTAATGGTTGGTTTTTCAATAAATTCTTAAATTCATTAAGTTCACATTAAACAATGGCACAGCTATATAAAGTTTTTTGATTTGCTGTTTACTTAATTAAAGGTCATAATAAATTTTAATATATATCATATATATCAGTGAAAGTAACACATGAAAATCTCTTCTTTACCTGTGCCATGAAATTGACCTCTAATGAAGAAAGTATTGTTGAAAGGAGGCTGCTTGTTGATTCCCAGATGCTCAGCCCCAAAATAATCACACAGAAACCATATTATTTAAATCACTTCTTGGCCCATTAGCTCTAGCTTCTTCTTGGCTAACTCTTACATCTTAATTTAACCCATTTCCAGAAATCTCTGTATCGCCACATGGCTGCGGCTTACCAGGTAAAGTTCTGGTGTCTGTCTCCAGCGGGGCTACATGGCTTCTCTAAACTCCACCTTCCTTCTTCCAGCATTCAGTTTAGTTTTCCCCACCTAGCTAAGTTCTGCCCTGCTTTAGGTCCAAAGCAGTTTCTTTATTTATTAATGGTAATCACAGCATACAGAGGGAAATCCTACGTCAAAGTAGATATCACCCCATTATCAAATACAGTTGCTTAAATCTGTCTGTATTTGTGTTTCATCAAATAGTGTACATATAAGAACAGATATAATTCATATAAATATATGTGGCAAACTATAATGATGCAATGAACAAGCATCACGATGCTCACATAGCATGTTGCTACTTTCTGTCTCTCTGATTTCCATCTATGTTTAGCATATGTTTAATATTTCTTTAATTTTTCTTGTAAAATTAGTAAATAAGTGATAATGTTTTATAAATAATCTTGTGGAATATGTTGATTTCATTTAAGACCATGTTTCCAGACTCACTTTTGCTGCCTGTGTGATTGTAGTGACTCAGTTTCTCTGCTGTGCCATGCATTAATATAAAAACATATGGCAAGCTATGAGAGTGGGCTGCTATTCATTCTTTTTAAACAGATTTTTTTATTTTATGTGTTGTGCTTGTCTACATGTATATATGTGTACAATATGTGTGACATATGTACAGATGCCAGAAGAGAGCATCAGATCCCCTGGAGCTTGAGTTACAGATGTGTGTGAGCTACCATGTGGGTGCTGGGAACTGAATTTGGTCTTCTAGACAAACAGCCAGTGCTCTTAACCACTGAACCATGTCTCCAGCCCCAATAGCTATTTCTTTTATTCAATGTATAAAACCATTTATTATTTTCATTTTAGCTTAATTTTAATTCCTGGGGCTTTCCTTATAATAACTATCATACTGGCATCTTTTGTCATGTGTTTGACCTATTTTGTTCCTTTAAACTCCTTTGTATTTATCTGTGGATTTGTGGTTCTTTATATATTAAACATAAGTAGACAGAGACACATGCATGCAAAGTATTTTCTTCCAGCTTCCGATTTGACATCCTTTGGTGAAAAGCACCTATGAGCTTTCAATGAAGTTTTAATCAATATGTAGCCTATAAGTAGGGAGCTTAGTGCAAACAGGTTAGCTTTTGTTTCCTCTTGCAAGGCTAATCATATTGAGGTTCTATCCACAGGCAAACAAGAAGGTTGGTGAAGACAAACAGGATATGACTATAAATCTTCCTGTTGTAGGCCTGACACAGGAAATTCTAAAAGCCTCATGAAAGCCGCAGTGTGTGCTTTGCACTGGATGGTTGCTGGGCACCCCAAAAATGCCCTCTGCCATGAGCATCTTTAAATCTAAGAAATTAAGCTGAGTTCTTCAGCAGCCGTTGTTACTGTTCTAATGTTGTCTTCTCACTGTTGAACAAGCCACCTCCCTGCAAACTGTTTGAGGCATGGATTTGTCCCCACATGGATGTAAAAACCATAGTTACCAAGGAAATCACAACCATGGCCTCATGGGGTCTTAGTTTTACCATCAGCACAGAAAATTTAGAGTCAGGCTTCACTCCCCTAGGCCACAATTTTCTTAAAATGACTTTTAATCATAATTTATTATGATATTTGTTTCTATAAAGTATTGTTCTATTCCGTTGCTTGGTGTGCTAGTCAAGGATCTCTAGAGTAACTGAATTTATAGAGTAATTCCCCCATTCTCTCTCTCTCTCTTTTTCTCTCTCTCTTTCTCTCTCTCTGTATGTGTATATGTATAACCCTAACCCTACACAGAGAGAGAGAGAGAGAGAGAGAAAGAGAGAGAAATATATATATNTATATATATATGAGGATTTATTGAAATGACTAACAGTCTGTGGTCTAGCCAATCCAACAATGGCTGACTGGCTATGGTTAGAAGTACAAGAATCCAAAAGCTGTTCACTCCACAAGGCTGGGTGTCTCAGCTGGTCTTCAGTATACACTGAAATGCCAGAGATGGAGGCTCTAATGGCAGTGAAGGAATGGACTAGCAAGCAAGGCAAGAGCAAACAAAGAGCAAAAGCTTCCTTCTTCCTCATCCTTATTTAGGCTTCTAGCAGAAGGTGCAGCCCAGATTAAGGATGTCTTCCCAGCTCAAGATACAGATTTAAGAGCTGTCTCAAAGATCCAGATCCAGATTAGAAGTAGATCTTCCTCCTTTAATACAAGCAAAAGTCCCTCACAGGTATGCCCTCCATTTTTAGATTTTAGTTAATTCCAGATGTAGTCAAACTGACAACCAAGAATAACAATCACACTTGGTTAGCTGTATAATTTGGTTTGGCATCTGGGTTAACATTTTACTTCAGGCAAATGTGTTCCAGTTTGGAATCTCACAGTTATACAGTTTCTTAATCACACACTTTAAACCCTCCAACTCCAAATGTCAGATTCAATATAAAAGAATTTAGATCATGTTGAAAGTCAGGTATCTTCTTTTTACCCCAAGGTAAAAGAAAGAATGGAGTCTGGAGGGAGTTAGAAAGTCTTCTTTAAACATTGCTTTCTTGCTTTGTTCATCCATCAAGATTACAGAAGATAAGGGGAGGACTAGCAATCAACACAGGCAATATTCCATAGGATCTTCATAGGTTCTGCCCCTCTTGGCCTTTTATCCAGTCACAGGTCTAGAGACTGGACTTGGAGGCTGTTGACTGCCAGTATGCAAACTGTCCCACCTTTAATCCTGATTATATTCTCTCTCCTCCCTTCTCCCCTAACTGTCTGTCATCTGTCTGTCTGTTGTCTATTCATCTATCTGTCATCTGTCT
>LOEQ01005853.1:65313-79037 GCA_001685075.1 Bramus lutescens | reverse complement strand
CAGCACAGCCCTGCCCAGCACAGCCCTGCCCAGCACAGCCCTGCCCAGCACAGCCCTGCTCACTATAGCCCTGATCAGCACAGCCTTGCTCAGCACGGGGCTACTGCTCCAATCTTTCAACAATGCCCAGGCTGAGAACCAGTCATTATTTCCTCCCTGGTACTCTATTCTCGATTATTTCCCATTTCAGGGGCACAAACCAAAGCTAATGTTTCATGGTAGAGCTGTATCAAGTACCACATCCTTGAGAATACAGTGATAATGTAAAACTCATGATAATCCACCTGTTAATTTCTCTTCCTTCTATTTAGTCAATTCATAAAACAAAGCAAGTTTGTTTGCATCCACAACAATGAGCGGTAGGAAAACAGGAAGGAAAGCAGTGTCAGGCAAGTGAAATTTGCTGGCAGCAGGCCCTATTCCGTGGGAGTCTTGCTCTCCTCCGTGCAGTGGGTGGCCCTCTTCACTAGAGGCAGTTGTGGACTTTCAGACATGGTTCCCTGCTGTCCCCACTGTTCTCATGTCTGATAAATTCATCATTCTAGATAATACCCTATTCCGTTTTTGCCCTAAGGATAGCCGTGCTACAGAAGATAATCGCCATCTCTGAAGCCTTAAGATCTTCAGGCGTCTTAGTTAACATGGTTTCTGTCTGTTGAGGAAATGCTACACTTTCCCAGGACCTCCCATTTCACCATCTGCGTTAGGTTTCTCAAAACCTGAGGCAGATACTACTCTCAAAGGGGCCGTGGGTGCTTAGGGGTTACTTGGCTTTTCAGCCGGATTTTTAAGGATCATGGGAAACGGAAGCATCGCTGCTTCATGATTGAAATTGTCGTCCCTGGACAAGCAAGCATGGCCGCTGTGCATCTGGTGAGAGACACGAGGCTAAGGAAGCCTCTACTGAGATCTACCCCAGCCCGGTTTCACTGGGTTTAGCGTTCCATTCTACAGGCAGGTCTGAGCACTTCTGGAATATGTTGGCTCCTGGACTGGGTCTTACTCTTTTTCATGATGCTGGGTACTTACACACTGCTAAAAGTGCTTTTCAGTATTACAGGATGCTCGCCATATTCTACACCTTTCTGGCCATTTTCCCAGCCTTCTCATTAACTAGTCCATGCGCTTTTCTCTTTTCCTTCCTGAAAAAAAGTCACAGTTTATAAGAAGCCTGAATTTAAATGTATAATCTCTTGCCTGTGGCCCTAGAAGAAAAATAAATGAACTCATTAAATATGTCAGTTCAGGCAGAGAAAGTTGCATCATTTATTTAATTTGTTCTGTTGAGACTGATAAATATTTGGTGCCCATAAAATATTGATATTTATTCATGAGGACAAATACTTTTGAGTTCAGGGGAGAATGGATTAGAACTTTTGAGTAAGCGTTGTAATAATTGCTTAATTAAACACAACATATGAGACAAATGAGGTCATTAACTTGAACGCATTTTAAGGCTTCCAGCTAGTAAACCTGACTTAAACATCCAACAACAGATCCTTTAGAGCAGCGGCGTTCTGCCAAACACTGCTCTAGAAAGTGTATGTTAAGATACCGAGTGCTTCTTCTCATGGTGCAGAAACAGTGCCTGAATTTCTTTATGAAACTGACCTCCACTGTCATGTTTATTGAAAGGGATCTGAATGACAAGAATATACAAATACACTTTTGATTACAGTGTTCTTCTGATCCTCATCTTCTCCCTCCTGATGTTTTTAAAAGGCATACCATGGAAACATGAACCCCAGCATGTAAACACTATAGACATTCCTTGTATAAGTTGTTAAAGCTGTTGTAGTGCAGGTGACTTAGATGGAAGAATTTCATCACTTGTGTTAGTAATGGCTGTCTAGAGCTCATAGAAGGAATATATATATATCAAGGGGGTCATCAGAATGACTTATAGGCTGTGGTCCAGCCAATCCAGAAATGGCTGCCTGTGAATAGAAAGTTTAAGAAAACAGTAGTTGGTCAGTCCATGAGGCTGAGTGTCTCACTTGGTCTTCAGTATATTCTGGAATCCTGTAGAAGCGGGTGCTAATGTCAGTGAAGGAATGGACTTACTACCAAGGCAAGAAAAAACGGACAAAGAGCAAAAGTTACTTCCTGTCCTTATATAGGCTTTCAGCAGAAGGTGTGGCCCAGATTAGAGATGATCAAGATTTAAAGGTGTGTCTTCCTTGAAGAGCCAGATTAGAAGTGGATCTTCTTACTTCAGATTACATAAAAATCCCTCACAGGTGCTCCCTCCACTTTTGGTTTTTAATTAATTCCAGTCAAGTTGACAACCAAGAATAGTCATGGCATTACTCTAGAAATATTTTTTTCTACCCAAAGTATTCATAAGTGAAATTGAATATGCAGATGGAAAGATTCCAAGATTTTGAGTCCTCTAAGCCAAGGGTTCTCAACCTAGGGGTTGCAACTCATTAAGAGGTCACATATCAGGTATCCTGCATTTTAGATGTTTCTATTATATTGATAACTGTATCAAAATCACAGTTATGCAATAGCAACAAAATAATAATTGCTAGGTTGGTGGTCACAGCATTAGGAAGGTTGAGAACCTCTGCTCTAAGCAATCTGAGACGAGGATTTGACCACAAGTTGCTTATGAGATACAGTTCTAGTCAACCGCAGGTTGGAGGAAAGGACAGGGAAACAGAAATATGTGCATACAGTGTCAGCTTCTGGGGTGGCTGACCCCACTGTGGCTCATTCGCTGGGGACCAATGGGATCAGCAGAGAAAAACAACAAAGGAATCCATAACAGGCAAATGAACTAAATAGATGCTCTGAATATGGAAAGGCACAAATGGCCAATAAATACATGAAAAGGGTTCAATAATCCTAAATGATTAGAGAAATGCAGATCTAAACTCCATTGAGAATTCATCTCCTGCCAGTCAGAATGGTTATCACCAAGAAAATAACAAATCTTGGTATGGTTCTAGAGGGGAAAAAATCAACTCTTATTTACACACAGTTGGTAGGAATGTAAATTAGTACAACCACTGTGAAAATCCAGAGTAGGCTTCCTCGAAAGCTGCAGCTCACACTGCCAGTATAAAGGTGAAGGAGCAGGGGCAACTCTACAGAGATGCATGCACACCTACGCCTGTTGTGGCATCATCCACAAGAGTCACATTATAAAATTAGTCTAGGTTTCTAATAACATGCAATGAAAATACAAAGAAAATGTGTTGTGTGAGCATTGCAGTTAAGTCATATTGATCTGGACCAGCCAGCCATTCTTTAGTGACAGGCTCCTGACAGGGAGGACCAGCAGATGAGAAGTACAAAGAAGATAGGGTGGCATCAGGAGGTCTCGCATAAGCTGTATCTTAGGCCAAGTGAATTTATTAAGAAGGACGGCATCGTCTACACAGCTTGAGGAGGGAAATGGGACAGAGTCAGCAGAAAGCTACCAGGCAATGGGACAAAGTCGGCAGGAAACTAAATACACAATGCTGCACAAAGGGGACACAGGGTTTCTCAAGTGAGTCACAGACATGAGCACACAGCAGCCTCGTGACCGATATCTATCAACCCTTATGACAGGATTCCAAGGTTCAGCTCTCCAAGCCCGAGATCCAGGCCATGCTGGGTCATGCCAATCATGCGCCTGGTTTAAACAAGGGCCTATGTTCCTTCTCCATACATGTGCCTCTGGGAAAGCCTTAAATTGTCCTGGTTCCCAGCATAACTATGAATGAAATCATGCCAAGTGGGAGAAAATGGGTGTCGCCAGAGATCATTATGGTAAGTCACAAAAGCCAGGCTCCAAAGACAAGTCCTGGATGTCTTCTCTCTTCTGTGACATTGAGTTTTCTCAACATCAGACAGGATGCCTGTGACATATAGGGGAGAAGCAGAGCCACCTACTTTAGAAGGGGCAAGTGGAGCTACCTTCTGTTGACCAGATTTTTAACCATGAGCCTGTAGGGGACATTCCATCTCATATTCTAATTGTAACACATGGGTAATAGACAATAAGTGAATAAATAAATAGATAAATGTGAATTAATGAATAAATAAATGAATAAAAGACTTGCTAGTAAAGGGGAAACCATAAAGATAGGAGGGGGTAAGAGAGTAGCAGACACAAAATTGCTGGATGTATGTCTGTGCATATCTGAAAAGGTCACAAAAATCCTCTACTCTGTGTTTTTAATATACACTTAAAATTTTAAAATATACACTTAGATTTTAATATACACTTAGAATTTTAAAACCATGCCAATGTCTGTATGCGTAGAGGGCACAGGTCAGTGGGGACTACTAGTCAACATAACAAAACATGTAGTGTTAAGATAAAATGATCAGCATACACGTATACCACAAAGAAAGGAGTAAAGTAAAGGGTGACATTGACATGAATCAAAAAGTGTTGTCAGGATACGGTGACATCTAAGTAATTGCTGCAAATCGACGAAGGAATGAGATCTGGAATGCTCTGTGGGAAGAGCATCCAGTCAACAGGAGAAGCTATGTTCAGAGCCTCAGGAGGTCAGAGTACTTAGTAGGAGTTGAGGACACACCAGGGTCCATCACTTAGCACGTGGAGGACATTAAATGAGCTAGGGTTGTTTCACCACCAGTGACATGGGGCCATTCCCTGCAGAGACCTCATAACCTCAGACAGAGTTCTCGGAGTCCACACTCAGCATTATCTGTTCCACTTTTGTGGTGTGAGACCCACTATGCAGGAAAGATTCTGCTGTTTGTTTTTAAGCATTTTATTTAGTATTAACACATGCAAATGAAACGTTTAGATCGAATCCACCCCATTCCTTTCTTTCTAATTTCTCCTCAACCTCATCCTTTTCCCTCCTCACTTCTTGTGCTCTCTTTAAAACACTTGCAGCCCCCTTGGCTGCCTGAATGTACCTGAGTGTGGGACTCTCAACCGGAGCAAAGGCAGCCTCTTCTGGATAATGTCCCTGAAGAAAACCAACCTTCCTTCCATGCGCCATCATCAATTGCTCCTCAGATAGGGTAAACTTCATGGGTTCCTTATCCATCCTAGGATTCTGTCTGCCGTGATCTTGTTCAGGTTCAATGCATGCAGCCCCAGTCACTGCGAGTTCATGTGTGTGGCTGCTCTGTCGTATCTGTAAACAATATTTTGCTATAGATCCCACTCCCTCTGGCTTTTACAGTCTTTACACCCTTCCTTTCATGATGATCTCTGAGCCTTGCAAGTAGGGGGTGTGGTACAGGTGTCCCACTTTGAGTTGAGAACTCTTTTTCACAATCTCTTTTTCTCTACATGCCAACTGGTCATGTGTCTGCACTAATTATCATCTTTTGCAATAAGAACCCTCTCTGATGAGTGTTGAGAGATGCACTAATCTATGGGTATAAAGATAAGAACTTAGGGGGAAGTTCATTTCTATTTCTGTTTAGTAGAATAATAGTTCTAGATTTTCCTATGGGGTCTATAGTCTAGCCAGCCATGGGATTTGGGCCCAGTTCATGGAACCGAGGATGAGTTCCATCTTGTGGAGAGGCCTTGAACAACCAAAATGACCTTGGTGTTTGATTTTAAGTCAGGGTCTCACACAGCCCAGGCTAATTCAAATTCATTATGTATCTGAGATTGGACTTAAACTCCTGATCTTCCTGCCAGACTCTAGGATCACAGCCATGTACCACCACATCTGGCTCCCAATGGAGTCCTGTTCCACTTGCTTCAACATGTTCCTTGGGAGAACCACTACATAGCTTTCCTGAACTTGCATACTTTGACCAATCTTTGTCTCTGTGAGCATAAAAATTTATAAGGCAAGCAGATAAGCAGGAATGGCTGTAAGAAATGCTATAGAGGGCAGGAGGAGAGAGGTGGGAGCTGTGTATCTGTGGACAGTATTCAATACATCTGTGAGAGAAGAAATAAACCTGAAATCCACAGCAGAACACCACAGAGTCGGCATGAAGCATCTTGACCATGACCTAACATGGAGGAAAACCACAAAAAGATGGATCCAACAGACTACAACAAACCATTCTTTATGGGTGGGGATTGAACCAAGTGTAAGAATTCATGCAGGGTTTCACCACTCAGAGATGGTAGAGCCTACTGAATTCAGAAGACATTTTGAAGACATGGGGCTGAAAACACAATTACCTTCAAGAGTAAATTTAGCTGATACTAATTTTGTCGTGAATTTTTGGCAGTTTTGACATTTTCACTATAAGATTAGCTATAAAATTTAAATTAAAATTTAAAAAGATTAGCATGTGGATGTTATAAGATAAATTAGGCAAAAATAATGGCAATTATAAGAAATATGACTTGGATGAGTCACTAAGTTTGAAAAAAGACATTTTAAACTCTTCACTTGGGAATTATTTTTTAAAGGGAGAAAAAAATTCAGCCCAATTTTCTAAGACATTTACATTAATGAACAAACTCAAAACACATAGAAAATTTTTTTTGCAAACTTAAGAAATGCATGAAAGAAGACCCTACATAGTACAATAGGTAATGATTTCAGAAATTTTGGTATGTTTATGTGACAGCAGCAGTTTGTTATGAAAATGAAATGAATTTGCATGTATTTGCTTTAGAAAAGATTTCAAAGCTACAATATGGGGATGTATCATTAATGTGCTTCATGGAATTTGGTTTAAAAATAACAAAGACATACAAAGAAAAAAGTCATCCTACTGAAAATATACAATGGCATACAGCTTCAGTCTTTGATAAAATCAATCTCCCTTTCTCCCAGAGTTACATGCAATGTAGGCAATGTACAACAGGAACTTCACTTTACAGTCACGTAACAATGACTATTTAATTGAATAATATAAGATTAAGGGCAGACAAAAAATTAAAAAAGAAAGGAAAGTATACACCTCCCTTTGTGTGCCTTATGTTTCTGTAGTTCTGTGAACAAGGATTGGCTGACCATTTCTAGAATGCTTAATCACCAACCTATCTGGAAGGAGAAACTGGAAGTCTTTCAGGGATAAGGGCGGGTGTTTTACAGACTCCAACTCCGTGTAAAGGCTGTGCCACCTCTGGGACAGAGGGAGGCTGGCTCATTGTCTAGTCTATTTAAGATAATCATCCCCTGTGGTGGAAAAGTCAGGCCCACCCCGTGTCCATCTTATCAGGTGTGGGTCTCGAAATCCAGGAGCCCTCTCCCAGGACACAGCAAGATGCACCAGCAAGTTACCAAGCCTTCTGCATTCTGCATTCTGAGAACCAGGGCCTGCACACTTGCACAAATGATTCTAGTCCTCCTTTTATTCCCATTGCTCTGCCTGATGAAGTTTCCCTTTCTAAGCTAGGATTCTGCTGTCTTCTGCCAGCATCTGTGAAACCATGGCAGGCTGATTTGTTTATCTCAAAATAAAGAAAAGTCTCAGATCCTGCGTATTTCTTGACAATGTAATCTTGGTATGGTGCCTGTTTGGTCATTTGCTCTTTCAAGCATTGTCTTGCACTTAACACAATGATTTCCTCAGGCCACTAGAAACCATAAAATTTCAGAAATACACTCAGAAATTTCTGTTTGTCCAGGCAAATGGTGGTAAGATAAGAACCCACACTGACCCAGAACTGGGAAAGTTGGAGGCAAGGACAAGCTAATACACACAGGGTTCCTGGGCTAATACACACAGGGTTCCTGGGCTTCGGAACCCCGCTGTATTCTGCTGCTTTGGTGTGCTTCTCCTAACCATGCTCTGGGGACTGAGTGTTTTAGAGGGAGAACAATTCAACGAGTGGAAACTGACCCTTTCAAAAGATTAACCCTTGCAGATGGATTGGTTCTTAAAGGACCACAGAAAAGGGGGAAGTGATTTGCTTATTCATGAATGTTATGAAGAAGCTGCCCATAAAGAGCATATTTAGAATTTGTTGATCTTTTCTTGATGAAAAGAAAAGCCATAACAGAACACACTGATTTCTGCCTCATTTACATCTACTGTGTAAAACGTATTTCATAACGATAGAAGTATTAGAGATACCATTCTGAAATGCTTTAGTATTGAAGCTTTAGGGTTGTGTAGACCAGGATATTAGGAATAGTTACATCTAGTTTCAATCACTCCTGTAAAAGTAAAGAATAGATTTTAAAAGCAAAACCCAAAAGGATGGGGATGCAGAGGAACAGACCACAGTGATAAACTCCTGTAAAGTAGAATACAATGTGTTAATTTACATAGTAGACCTGAGAAGCTAAATCACAAACTCCAACTCAGGAAAAAGAAAAGCCAACCTTTGAAGGCTAATCTTGGCTGTCAGCTTGATTATATTATAAAATAGCTACATGACTAGTAAATTACACCTCTGTGAGTGTCTTTGAGTCCATGTGGCTCTGACATGAGTGGCTGGTTCTATTGCTGTATTCCTTTATAATATGAAGCACTATCAGACACAGTAAGAAGTCGGCAGAAGTGGCGCCTTGTGGGAGAAAGCAGGTCATAGAGGATGCGCCTGTGGGCTCTGTATTGTCCTGCCCACTTCCCCTATTGTTCTCTCTGCTTCCTATCCACCATGACATAGACAGGCTCCACATAGCTATGCCAAAAAGATGTTTCATTTCACTAAAAGCTCAGAATCAAGAAATAAGAAATGAAATCTCAGAGGCCATGAGCCAAACCAAACAATACTTTCCCTTCTAAGTTGTTTCTGTCTGACTTCTTACTCATAAAAGTCAGTTTTGGACCATTTTGCAAAAAGCCTCAAAGAAATCTAAACGAATTAGTTCCAGAATCATGCCACACTGGAGGTATTCTGCCTAAATATAAATAAATGTCTAAGAGTTGACAGTGTCAACTCTCCTATGCTGTATCATTCTCTTAGCTCCCAGAAAGCTGGCAACTGGCCCTTCATCCTTCCAGGCACGTGTGTTTAAAGATCAACAAGAGGATGTGTCCTGTGACTGACACCGTCAGCACCATTGGTTTAAACAAAGAAGACTGTGTTTTAAGGGGATTTGTTTGGTCAACTCCAACATAAACAACAGAAATTTAAAAAATCTAATGTAAACTGGGTGGTGGTGGTGGCGCATGCCTTTTATCCCAGCACTCGGGAAGCAGAGACAGGTGGATCTCTGTGAGTTCGAGGCCAGCCTGGTCTACAACAGGTTCCAAAGCTACAGAGAAACCCCGTCTCGAAAAACAAAAACAAAATCAAATGTGAAAGTATTAGGAGGTAAGCCTGATGAAGCTGGAGCTGGGGGGACGTTGTGGAAGATGGGGGGCTATGGGAGACTACAAGAGTCAGAGCTTGGGGAGGATCAGAGACAACTGGATGAGAAAATTTCTACAGAGAGTAAAAAGGAAATGGAGCAGAAATTGACACAAAGATCGTTGATGATACAGCTTATATTACAGGAAAGCCACCTGTGAGTTGCAATTCCGAGATCGACATCTTAACTGTGCCCTTCAACCTGCAGCACCCAGATAAGCCAAAGATGTTTTTGAATGCCATGAATGGCTCAGAAGAGCATACAAAAGGTCTCTTTGCCTTGGACTGCCCAGCCTGTTCGCTTGTCATTTCTTCTGCACAGTAGGCCTGAGAGATGTTTTGTCTACAATGAGGCACATACTCAATGCATAAGACTCTATCATACTGACCATTAACTATTGTGAAGGAACTGAGACAGTCTCACTCAAAGCTGAAGGAATCCTGGAGCCTGCTCTGGTGTGTTTGCCTTCCCAAGATCTGCTGGGGTGATTTACCCCTTCCTTGCAATGCTGAAGTTGTTTTCCCCCAGCTAAACAACACATTCAGGAGTCTTAGCTACAGGAGACACAGAACTAGAAAGAAAAACAAAGGAAATATTAATATTCAGGCTACTGGTTGTTCCTGGAAGTCAACTGAGTCTTCAAAGACACAAGCCCTCTGAAGCACCCATTACAGTCTGACTCTTAATCTGGTTAGTGCATATTAGTCATTGAAATGTAAGCTATAAGTTTACATTTGTTTGTAAGAATTGCCAAACACACAACAAAACAGAAGGCAATACTAAATAATTTAAGGGAAACAGCTATAGGTATACCAAACATACTTGGGGCTTAAAATTGTCTAAATCATACATAATTTACTTGCTTAAAATTTAGCTTGTATTATATATTTGGGCCATTTTTCACTCAAACAGGCTATGCATTTTCCCATTATCCTTGAGAGTTATTTGCCTATGTTCAACTCCCACTATAGTCCAATGCTGTTGATGGTTGGCTAATAGATATAAACTTAATTACTCTGGCCTCTGCTTAAGCACATAATTACCTAATTAAGAAGAGTAGCTGCTCACTGAGCCGTGGGGAGTTGCAGTCCTGATGAAGAACCTGCTGTGCTTTTCAGTGAATTGTCCCAAAGGCTGTCACAGCTGTCCTTAAAAGTGACTGCTAATGTCCAAAGGGAAACAATGGCTCTTTTCTATAATATAACCTGTTAAAATCATGAAATATTTGTCAAAAAAATCTGTCTTTGGTATACTTGGTAATCTTGGAAGATATTTGTCCACAGAGAAGGTGCTTCTCCCTGGTGACAAGTTTTTTGTCAGTGCTGGAGAGGAGGTGAAATTTCCAAGTAAATAATTCTGACAGGGGAGAAAGCACATTGCATGTGAACGTTAAGATGATCTCACACCAGAGAAAACTTAGAATAGTCCCCAGAAGTTGTTATGCTTTTCTTTATGTCATCTACAAAGAAACATGAAAATTATATTCAAGTGTGATGTAAATAATGAAAAATACGTTAATAACTAGATCTGATGTAAGATGAACATATAGACTAGGGGCGTCGTCAAGAGAGGGTACTACCTTAGATATTTTTTAAAGACAGGAAATTAGAATTCTATGTTACCACTGAGGGTAAGATTATCATCTAAAGCCACCAGTCATTCCTCAATTTGAGAGAAGAAAGAGGCTGGGATGGGTGCCAATCATCTCAGCATCAGGCCAGTCATCTGGAGTGTAACACCTGGGAATGCCTGGCAGGTCCCCATGCTGTCACAATCCATGTTTTTTTCTCTTTCCAAAATTCATGTAACTGACATTTAAATGAGACCCTGTTGGCAGAGAAAGGTGGTAAATGTTTAGAATGAAAATGCACAGGGATAAGTTAAAGTAGACCCAGAGACAGATTACATCATATCTAGCTTCAGCCTGGTGGTCCGTGGGTTTCCAAGCACAGCAGATGCTCTGGTTGGGATTGAGCAGAATACACAAAAAGTCATAATCATTTCTAAATTCAGTATTTTGTCTACTCGAGAATCAGGGTAATATTTGATGTCAGCGCATAACAGAAATATTGTAAAACTGACTTTACTCTCATTTGTAAGCATCAAGAACTAACCCATCCCAGCATGTCTCCCCAATGTATCAAGACAGAACTAGCCTTTTTAATGGAAAAGCTACAGATATAAATAGAAAAATTCAATTTCTATTTTCTCGCCTCATCTAGAATCCTCACTCACCAAACACGTCTCAAAATCCTGGGCAAATGAAATCATATTTAATTGTACTTTTGCACCTCAAGAGAGTCTTCTTATGTTAACACGAATTATAACCTTGATGCTAGTAAATTCTCTGCTTCTCTGCCATTCCGTTTTGTATCAAACAATAAGAAATCCATACAAAACTCACCAATTGTCTCTGCACCCAGACTTCCTGAGTTGAAGCCCACAGTCTCACTTGCTAACTATACACACACACAGATGCACACACATGCGTTCCCACACACATGACATATGTGCACACACATGATAAGAACAAACATAAATGCACTGTAAACATTCACACACACATATGAACATGTGTGCATACACATGCACACACCACTACACATACACACACATGTGCACACTAACATGCATGTGTGTGCACACACACTAGTAGGCTGAATATGACATTCTCTCACCTCAAATGTATTTAAAATAATGCTATTGCAAAAAAAAAAACAAAGATAAAGAATAAACTCAAAGCAAATCAAAGAACAGATGATGATGGTGATGGTGATGCTAATGATGCTAATGATTACAGTTACTGGAGACAGGGTCTTGTATAGCCCAGGCTAGCCTGGAACTTATTATGCAGTTGATGATGACCTTAAATTTCTGATCCTTCTGCCTCTACCTTCCAAGTGCTGAGAGTATATGCATGTGCCAACACTCTCAGTATGCATGGTGTGGTTCTGAGACTCAATCCCAGAGGCTTCCTGCCAGATGAGCAAGGCAAGCACTACATTCCCAGCTAATTTTTGAAGTACAAAAATAATCTCATAGTTTCTAATCAAAATGAATAAAACCAGCCATAATAACACGCTTTGAACATGGCAAGAGAAACAAGTTAGGGCCTGGGTTTATCTGCAGCTGCCGTAAGTGCTGTAACATCACTACTGTCTGGGGTAGTAGAGGTGGCTATGGGCTTAGTATTCTGACGCAAGGCCAATCTTTCAGCTTTTCACTTCATCTACCCCTGACATCTAGGTTTGCTGTGAGTTATATCACCGAGTGAGGCAGTAGAAGGTGGCACTGAAGACAGGTAGCCGTATCTGCTCCTGTCTCTTAATGACCTGAAGACTTCAGAGACAAAAGCACAAACTGTGACCTCTTGAGGTTGTAAGAACAATTTTTCCAGTGATGTAAATTCATGCTGGGCATCCCTGTATCTAATATTCTCAGCATTTGATAGGCATGGGAAGAAACAGGATTGGCAGCCCCATTTGGAAAGCAATAATTCTTCCATAATGGATTTTGGCAAGCTGAAAACAATTTGTGAAAACTGGTGAGTGAGCCTTGTCCTTTCAAACGATGCTCCCAAGGCATTCAAAGGGACATCCGAGTGTGTTTGTGGTTCCTCACCAGCCACCAGGTGCTCTGCTTAGTAACAGGAAATGCTTCCTCTAGGAGAATGTGTGTTAAATACATTGAAAACCTGCAGAAATGACCTCCTTACCTTCAAACCTAAGTATTTCAAGATTTTGTGTCGGATCATACTTTACATTTGAGCTTTGCCCTTCAGAGTCTGTTCATGGAGAAAGTCATTAAAAATTTGACTGTAGTAAAGCAATCAAACGGTCTCATCTCGAATGAGAACTGGTACCATCCCAAACAGACACAGGCAAGCACACAGGTCCTTAATTGAAATCTGTGCAGGTTCTCCTTAGAATGTGACTAAATGGAGACCACTTTTAGAAAAACTCATTTAGAATAGTTAAATGAGATGAGTATCCATTAATACAACAAGTTATTAAAAGATAACTGGCTTGTGAATTAACCTCCAACTCCTCTTTGGCACTCACTGTAATGAGCCTCAGCAGGGCACCCTAAGGCAACTCCCTGCCTGACCTTTCCCTGTAAGTTACAAACTGTTCTTTCTCTAAATGAGTTAGCCTGTACTGATGATGGTTTTATTACTTATTTAGAGTCTAATAGATTCTTACTTAATAAACCTGAGTATCTCAAGCCCAAAACAGTGTAATTAAAACATATGCATCATGGAACAATTGCCAAAAAGCAAAAGCTACAAGCAAAACCCCAACACAGCTGAGAGCCGATGTGTTACCAAATTTCTTGGTTCTTATGGCAATAGAATTGGTGTGAGACAATTGTCTATATTCTGTCAATTTTCTGTCAATTATATTTTGAATAAATACTGATTGGCCAGTAGCCAGGCAGGAGGTATAGGAAGGACAACCAGACAGAAAGTAGAGGTGGGTCAAAGAGAACAAGAGAATTCTGGGAAGGAGGAAGCCCATT
>LOEQ01005853.1:20626-32996 GCA_001685075.1 Bramus lutescens | reverse complement strand
CAGGCCTAAGAATCCATTCAGGGCAGTCGGAGGCAGTCGGAGCCATGCCCACGTCTCCATCACTACTTTCCCACAATTCTTTCTCCGGTGGGTTCAGCCTCTGGCCCTGCTTCTCCTCTGAATCCTGTTTTAAACACTTTTGCTGCTGTCTGTCACCTGGACGGGTGCTCCTTTCCCTGCAGAAGTCTGAAGGTTTTCTTTGCTGTACAGCAGCCTCCTTTGACATCACTGGAACAAGTTTGCCAAGCCTCTTTGAGGCTCCAGAATGGCATCTTTTGGAATCTGTGACAACTTCCTTTCCAAACAGGTAACACCACCATGGTGAAGTATACTCAGAGCTGATCCATTTTTGGAACACAGGAAGTCCATGATAGCCCCCGACTTCAACTCCCCCACTTTTCACTAGAGCCTTTGAAATGATTATATAACCCTTATTCGAAGGTTCATTGTCTGGAAACAACTGGCCCAGTGGTTAAAGTTTTCTAGACATCTTACTACAAACCTGGTCCATAATGTTTCAAGGGCAGGACATGGTACCTGAAGAGGATATATGATATATAGATTCACCTTCACTGTGTTAGTGGAGGATGTCCATTCTTATTTTAAATATAATGTAAAAAACAATGCCTGTAAGATGCCCATGGCCCTAGTGGCACATGCCAGTTCCCCACCTGAGTAACCTGCGTTGTTGGTTAAGCTTTCAGACAAAACGGCTAAGTGAAAAGCTGGTCAGCTCGGCTATCACTTGCTGTTCTAATTTGCATTTTATGCTTTAGTTTTGAAATGTACAGTATTTCAGTTTTTTTCTATAATTAATGAAATCAATATTCAGAATTTATTTGTGAGAACTTCAAAACAAAATTCTTATTAATCAAAAATAAAAATTCATTGACAACTGTCTTTCGGTGGGGCGAGTCTAATACTGCAATGTAAATGAAGACTTGAATTCAAACAAATGTTGTCTATTAAAGTGTTCAAGAGAAACCTGTTAAAGCAAAGCTGATAATTCCTATTATAGAATGTATTTTCCTTTTATGGCTAAAGAAAAATTTCACATTACAGGAATAAATGTTAGAGTCCTTGTCTTAAATACTAGGAATCTACTAATCTAAGTCTTTATATTTTTGAAATATTAGTGAGGCTGCTTTTCCATCTTCTTTTCCTTTCTGCTAACATTTTTAGAACTTCATCCTAAAAGATTCAAAGGTTATTTTCTCTAAATGAAAAATGTAAAAATGTATTTTTCGTTATACATTTAGAAATTCATAAACATTAATTCTATCAATAATACAGATTATACCAGAGTGGATCACATCATTATTTATAGAAATAATGTCTGAGGAAGAAATAAATAAGAAGTTGCCGCCAAAAGAATTCAAGATATACTAAAGTGTACATTTTTGTGGATGGATAGATAGCCTCATAAATTTATATAAATAGCTATATATATTTACCTTGTGACAGTCACCTCATAAAAGCAGGGATGGCTGAGTGGGCACACAGGAGTTGGCCATTCATGGGGGTATAAATACTGTTCTGTGCTGTGCTTATTACACAGCAATAATGAGAGGGTAGGGTAAAGGGGTTCCCACTACACCCATCACTACCTGAAAACCTCTTAAGCACTTTTCTATCTTTAACTAACACCGTAGTGTTTATGTATGTCTTCACACATGTGTATATACGTAGTTACAAAGCAGCTTTTAGGTTTGAGATTTGGGGACGTGGCATTGTCCCCCACGATATTAGGCTAAGTATATGTGTTTGATAATTGCACACACAAGCTCAATTGCCACCTGTATGTTTTCTGTCTGTGCCTAGGGCTGGTTTTAGTAGCAGTTACTGAAACAGAAAGGAAAAATAATCCACAGAGTGAAAGGTGCAAACATGGGCGTCCCAGCATGGATTCTCCATGGCTGCTACTGAAGGCTTCATTTCCCCTACTGAGAACTCAGAGGCTCTGCCAAGAGCTGGAGGTGTACCGTCCAGCTGCTTCAGGACATGCTTCTCCGGTGGCACACACTTGCAGAGCCGAAACCCAGGAGCCGCCCCAAGAAGGATCATGCCACAATATGGCTCCTTGACAGAAGCCAGGGGTGGCATTTGATTTATCACAGCCCACAGGTGCCGCTCTCTGGACTTATTTGGTGAGTTATTTGGAAAGAATACAGCTGAGGGAGCTCAGCACAGGGAGTCGCCACTTGCAAGGATTTTTTTACTTTTTGGCAAAGGAGAGCAGCCGGTTTCTGTTCAGTTTGCTTTGCAGTCTGGATACTGTTTTCAAACTAAAGCAATGGCTTTGACTGTCAAACCTAGGACTTGTTAAATAATCAACAACAAAATGACTGGCAGCTTGTATGGGCATGAATGCAAACACTGATATAATAAACTCACAGTGGCAATTCCCCATTTTCACAAAACATTGCTTGTTTTCATTTCTCTGATGAAGAAATGCATACATTCATGGCAGAAAATACATTTGGAAAGTATTGACTTCGGAGAAAATAACACTATCTACTAACTCTGTCCTTTATAGATGGAGGGTGCTCATTCATTTCCCAGTCGCCAAGACCCGAAGTAATCACGCAGAAACTATATTAATTACAACATTGTTTGACCAATAGCTTGTGCATGGTTCTAGCTACTTACATCTTAAATTAACCCATTTCTATTCATCCGTGTATTGGCACAAGGCTCTGGCTTACTGGTAAGGGTCCAGCGAGCATCTTTCTCCTTTGGCCACTACATGACATCTCCCTGACTCCGCCTTTTTTCCTCCTCTATCTCTGCTTAGAATTCCCACCTTGCTCTATTCTGTGCTGCCATAGGCCCAAAGCCGCTTCTTTATTAACCAATGGTAATAAAGCATTTTCATAGTATACAGAGAGGAATCCCACATCAGTCCTCCACATTTGTAGATACAAATTACATATATATGTATGTATGAGTTTATGCAAAAAGATGTACATGTAAAATAAAAAGATAGTTACTATTATGTCTACGTATGCAGCATTTGGGTAAGCTGCTGAAGAAATTTTAGCAGGGCAACTGAAAGTGAACTAAATACAATTTTCAAGTAAAAATTAAAGCTTTCACAAGTTAGATCGTTTTTTTAATTCCTGCTGGCAGTTGACTTGGGTTCCAGTTTCTCCATATCTTGGCACTTGTTTTAGCTTTTAGTGGTCACTAGTGACATGAGATAGCATGAGATGTGGCATCATTTAGGGTGTGTTTTACCGTCAACAGTTCCGTTGCTATCATTTATGCATTTATAAGCAACTTCACAGTTTGTTTGGAGAAATGTCTATTGAACTATTTTCCTTGTTTTTTGTTGTTGTTGTTTGCTTATTTTTAATTGTTTTTCTTGTGACTATGACACTGTGGGAATTATGTACATTCTGTTTGCTAAACATTTGTCATACTATGATTTACAATGAGCCTGCCCATTCTGTTTTTTTTAAAATACCAATATATACATGTTCACACACGCATGCACGCATGCGTACACACACACACACACTTGTTTCTCTTCTTAGAGGAAGCAGCACGTGTGTGCTACAGTGTGCCTGCAGAGGGCAGATGACAACCTGCAGGAGTCAGTTTTCTCTTTGTAACACATGATGTCTCGGGAATCAAGCTGAGGTCATTAGGCTTGTCAGCAAACGCCAGTGACCATTTCTTGCGTTCTTAAACACAGCCCTTGAAACACAAAAGTTTTAAATTTTGATGAGGTTTAACTTACCTTTTTTGTGGCTTTTGCATTGTTTCCCACACTTTTGAATCACTATGGGAGACTCCATTTCTTACTCAAGGTTACACATTTTCCCTTCCTATTCCTGTGAGATGCTGTGGTCTTGTGCCTGCCTCCTCTACTACTCTGTGTTCTTTAAGCCTTGTGTTGTGAGGTCGAAGACCACGCCCATCTTCTGCATGTGGGAATCCCAGGCTCTCGTCACCACGCCCTCGTATCTATAGATTGGCTTTATGCTAAGGCACTTTTCCAGTGTTTACCCAGTATGTACTGAGCCTGGAACTAAACCAGAGGGAAAGCCAGTGTTGTTTCCACTGTGCTCTGAGGATTTGTATAGTTTGTAATTCCCCAATGCAGTTATTTTAAAAAAATATTCCAGCTCCCCAAAGAGACTATTCCCAGTTTCCTCCCCAGCTTGTTATATTCACTTATGCTATGCCTCAACCACCACCCTTTGCCCTGGGTGGCAGTGCTCCCTTTTAGTCACATGACATTTTTGAGCAAAGCCTATTTATTTCCTAGTCCAAGATTCTGAGTAAACTGAAATGAAGATAAATAAATATCCCATGCCCATCCTTCTGAAAGTCTTCTTTTTATCTTTGAGATAAAAAAGTAGAGAAAAATTAATTTTAAAACAAAGTCTATTTGATGCCTTCCTAACAAGACTTTACACAGTCCAAGCTGTCACCATTGAGGTCATGAGCAAGTCAGCAGAGAGCAGTGAAGGACTCATAAAGCTTTCCTATCATCTAAGTGGCATTAATATTTACTTGGTTAATACCAGCCTCTGATAGGCTTCCCTTGGTTCTAACAAAGTCTGGCATTCAACCCTAAAGTCTTGCATAATTTGAAATCATTAGCCCCTGCCTAAGAGCAGGGTTTATAATAGTAGAACATAAGCAATAATGGCACGGATGCATGTGTACTGACTGTGATCTGTCAGTCACTCTCTGTCACTAGAATATTTCATCCTAACGACACCCCCAGAAGCCAGCATTTTAACAGGTAATGAAATAGAAATCCTGCTCGCATTTGTCCAAGGTCACAGACATGGTAAACATGGGCAGAGATCTGTTCTTGGAAAGTTAGCTGTTCCTGTTACCAGTGAGGCTCATACATGTGAGTCACAGCATAGCTCATGTATTCTATGTATTAAACATGAGCACAATACTTCATATGTGTCTAGAGTTTTTATTTTACAGTAACTTCTAATCATGTCTCATTAATTATTAATAAAGTGGGACTCTTGGTACCACAATCACCAGTGGCTGAGTTTGAGTTCTGGAAAGATTATTTGACATTTGATGCCTACTTTCTGGGTTTTCCTCTGAGGAAAACCTTCTGAGGAGAAGATTTGAGTTAATTTCTTTGGATAGCAATGTATGGGATCAAAGAATCCAGGATGATGCCATATACTGATTAAATATCTTGTTGTTGACCACTTGTCAAGACAGCTTTCAATATCCTACTGTCGATAAGCTAATCTACAACTGATAAAGAGCAACATCACACACACACAAACACAGACACACACACACACATACAGGTGGAAGTATTTCACTTGGGGGCAGGGCTTTGTGACTGTCAATCACATGGTCCAGGGCAAGTCAGAGCTCCCAGTCCTGATACGGGGATAGTCAGTCCCTATCCATCCTGTCCCTGTGCTCTAAGAACCTGGAGGAGACAAAGACCAGGTCACAATTCACTCTGATTCAGTTTTCTCCTCCATCTTCCTCCCATTGGGTTCTCCACTCAAGATGGCTCCACTCATACTAGCTTACTCTGCTTTCTAATTCTGGCACAGGATAGGCAAAAACATGCCTTGTATATTTATGACCCATCTAAGTTGCATCAATGTTAATGAAGTCAAAAGGAGAGAGAGAAGTGATTCTAATGCAACCTGCCCTTGTGGGCTTATCCTTAGCTCACCAGAGCTAAGGCTATCCCAGTGTGTCCCTGCTCCACCTGTCTCTCTCACACTTGGGGCTCTGGGAGAGTGGCACCTTGCCCTCCTCTGCATTCCTTCCATCCCATCCCAAGCATCTCACACTGAAGTTGCCGGCTTCCTTCCAATGAAGACAGATCTTGGATACTTGGAAATGTTAGATTCTTCTCTCACTCCCAACCCAATATGACTTTGCATTCCACAGAGCCTTCTGGGCCATTTTCATGTTAAACATGCAGGCGAACATACAAAGATGTTTGACTCTCAAGACTTTTTCTCACTTACAAATTAGGAAAGAGTGAAGAAGACTGGATTTCCTGGGTCTCTTCTCTTTTTGTCTTGTTTTCAAGTTATAGTCCTTAAGTCTGACTACTTTCTTACGCAGCACCTGAAGCCCGGCTCACAGACGGCCATGTCCAGGGTTTCCACTCTCCCCAGGTTTTCACTGGGGAGATCTAAACATATTTTGTTCTTTTACCTTCCGAAACCGTAACAGTTTGCTTCAAAATATTTTTGAAGTTAACTTTTGTTTCCATTAATATGAATGCATAATGTGACCTCTGCTTTCTTTATTTAAATATCATTTAAAAATATAGCATCCTTCACAGGCTAAATAATATTCTATGTAAAGCTTTACTGAATTGAATGAAAAAAATGGAAAAACCATTGTAAGATAATGACAGTTTGCGTCTTATATTTTTAATTATGTTTAATGGCATGCCCTATACTTTCTATTTCATTGCCCAAAGTTGAAAGTTCCATTGTAAACATTTTACTCATTTATTCACTTATTTAGCCATTTGACCCAGGGCATCTACAATGGAACCCGTCCTTTTTATATGCCATGAAATGGAGACTATATCTAGAGACAGGGTAAAGCACTGACTATTAGGAAATAAATATATTATGCATTATATTTTTAATGCATGTATGTCCTAGCATTTTATACATAAGTGTGGGTGTTCTTTATGTGTGTGAGTGTGTGTGCATGTGTACATGTGTGCATGTGTGTATGTGTGTGTGTGCCTGCGGGAGGTGGGGGAAATGGGGAGCACATATTAAATTAGATCAGCAATGTAGAATTCTGAAGAAGAAATCATTTGAGAAGAGACTTCAAGGACTACAAGAATTAGTTCTGAGAATTCAAGGCAAGATGCTTTATAGCTATAGAAAACAAAACAAGGTTCATCTTGCTAGATCAGATGTTGCTAAAAAAAAAAAAACTCTTCAAATAAAGACAATACCTATTTTTTTTTTTTTGAGAAAGGGTTTCTTTGTGTAGCTGTGGAGGCTGTTCAGGAACTTGCTCTATGGACCAGACTGGCCTCACAGAGATTCCCCTGCCTTTGCCGAGTGCTGGGATTAAAGGCCTGCGCCACCATGCCTAGGTGATAATACCTATCTGTAATCTCATGCTTCCATAATGCAGAGTTCTGGGTGGGTGTCCCTGGAATCATGACTCAGGGTTTCACTGGCCCAAAGCAAAAATGTAGCCAGAGCAAGTTTTAGAGAGTCTAAGGACACACCCATTTCCCATTCACTAAAGTAATTGGTCAGATTCAGTTCCTTGTGCCTTGGGACTGAAGTCACTCGCTGCCTTCACAGAAACCGATAGCAACACCCTGCAACCTTCTGGTCAAACAGCAGAGAAGCTTCCTCACAAGTCACCTCTTCCTCAGATCTCCCGCCTCCTTTCCTCTCACAGAGATTGTGCCTACCTAGACAGCCCTCTTTTTCACTAACTCAAAGACATATGACTAGTATCCTTAATCTTAGCAGCAAAATCGCTTTCCCGGGTAATGAACGTACCCAAGGAGTAAACTCCCATAGCTGCGGAGGATATTATCATGAGGGATTATAGGGAAATAACTGTAGAGACTTCCTCTGACTGGCCCTAAGGCAGTTGTGTTCAGGAAACATTAACAAGGCAATAGGCTTGGATGAGGGGGATGAGATGCACAGCAGTCTTAAGACCTTTGAGTCATCCAAGGAGAGGAATCTGGGGTTGAGTGAAGACCTTTAAAACACAGAGCACGGAAGAACAGAATACTGCTTTTTTTCTGTTCCTATACATTTCTGAATAATTGATTATAACAAGTAGTTTTTAAGCTCTTATAATGTATTTCTAATATTCACATTAGAAACAGTTTTCTTTCTGAAATGAGATCATTATGTAACCAAAATATTTTTTTTCTTTTCTTTCTCCAAGGGAAACAGATGATAACTTCTAAAGCAAATAAGCCAGGGAGGGTTGGTACACAAGAGAGAGGTCTTTTCAGCCTTTATTATTGGATTCTATGCTACAATTTGTAAATCATTTTGTCTTCATTTTTAGAGTTGCTTGTTATTGGATCAGATGTCAGTGGTGATGATGGTGACAGTGGTAATGTCACTGGCCAGCGTGCACTCCTTGCTGGCTCGGAGAAGGCATTTTGCTAAGGGTTTGCCTCAGCTTATCAGCTGAGCAAAATGCAAACCTGCCCTGGGACCAGAGATGTTAGAAGAATGCTTGGCTGTGTTTGTGGAGAGGCAGTAACTATGAAGATCCAGAAATGGGGTGCCTGAGATGCCGTCCATAGTCAAGTTCTCGTGACATCCAGCATTTGCTTGACTGTTCACTGCATAAAAAATCCATGTGTTGGTCACTGACTGACAGAATCCTTGTTCTCTTTGAAGGTAGGCTTTAATATATAAGGAAAAACATAATTTGAAAAGATAGAGAATTAGGAGAAGTAATGAAAACCTCTCTACTGTGGAGAATATTGGGCTGAGTGATACTCATTAAAATGAGAATATGCAAGATGCCGGGGACAGAAAACTAAGTGCATCTGGTGGTAACAACAGTAGAGTCGTGGGAATTGAGCTGGTGGCATTATAAATAGCTAGCACTGGAGTGACCTCAAGTGCAGCCTACATGATAATTACTATCATTAGCAATTGCTTTACAGTTGAGGAGCTCAAGAACAGAAACAGCTACTTTTCACAGTCACAGTGCTTGTGTTGGACCAGAACACAACACGAAGTGAAGACATGAAGAGAAAACAGAAGAATTGTGGCCATGGTTGGGAACTTGTGAAAGGTTAAGACCAGACTCCAGGGAGATGTCAATCTTTTTAGTTGATGAGGACACACTGTAGACACTGGAGGTGACAATCCCCATGCCTGTTGTGGTTAAGTCCTTCTTGTAGAGAGAAAAAACCAGCAGCCACACCCCAGTGGACTATGAAGGCTAAAACCCAGAACCCTACATTACTGGGCATCTACTAAAGACTGGCAAGCTGTTCTTATTCTGTGACTTTGTCATTAGAATAAGCCACTGGACTAGTTCTCACTGCTGGGACAGAAATCTAGTATGACACAACTTGCCCCCAAGAAAGGTCTATTTTGGTTTATTGCTCCAAGGGGACACTATCCATCATGGAGGGGTAAACATGGCAGAAGGAATGTTGGGCAGCTGGTCACACTGCTCCACAATCAGAAAAAATCAGAAAACAAAGAGTTAACAGGAACTAGGTCTGAACTAATAAGAGTCAAGGCAAGCCCTTGGGGACACTCTTCCTCAGGTACAGTTTTATCCCTCCAAAAGATTCTTCCAGCTGGGACCAAATTTTTTAAACACCTGAATCTATGATAGACATCCCATATCCAAGCCACAACAGCCCCCAAACATTTTATATCCTCCTTGATCTAATGGAAAGTGTCGTCTTCCACTACCTACAGCATATTGACTGGGGTACTCATGCCAGTGAGAGACCTCAATCCCCAGACCTCTACATGAACGCATGGCCATATTTAGGAAGTGTGGGTCTCAGTTAAAGACTCTTTTTTCTGGCTTTCTTCTCAAGATATTTTTCTGTGATGGTCATAAGCAGGAAGGGACACCTGGCCTGCCCTACCTGAGGAGAGCCTCCTGTGGATCACTCTCTTGCCTCACTGTTCGTCCCAGCTGAGCTAACAGTG
Organism: Bramus lutescens; assembly: GCA_001685075.1. Lineage (NCBI taxonomy): Eukaryota > Metazoa > Chordata > Mammalia > Rodentia > Cricetidae > Bramus > Bramus lutescens. The sequence continues at coordinate 23,340 of LOEQ01005853.1, read as the reverse complement.
TGAATGCCACAATGGCCACTTCCTTACTTTCATGTTGTTCTACTGTCTGAAGCGCCGACTCTAACACAAGCTCATCAAGTCTGACTTAGCCCAGTACAAAGCTTCTCCGTGGGCCACGCAGAGATCCGTGTTTAACAATTCAAATGCTGTTTTGAACATGAGAATCACTGAACAGGTGAATAAGTGAAGTTCTTGATGCAGAGGCGCATTGTCTTTTTAGATGTGTAGAACAAGTAGAAAAGAAAAACAAACTTTTTTGATAACTTTCAATTCCATCAGTTGTTCATTAAGGTTTAAAAAATGAAATAAAGACCATTTTTTTAGAGATTTATAGACTTTGGCAATTAATAAAGACATGTCACAGGTGGTGTGTTAGGCATTGTTCCCACAGGCAGCTGGAACTTTGAGAGAAAAAGAAACACAGGGGAATAAAAACATTGGGCACTGAAATGAAATTTTAAATATGTGCATTTCCAAATTATGACTCAAGGTACCAGGCTGATGCCTCTTCATCTTCTGCCAAAAAGCCTTGCGTGTGGAAGTATTAGCCCAGAGATAGATGGCTTAAAAATGAAGATTTAAAACTGGAATTATGGACAGATGTAAACATAGTGCAGGGCAACCCCCCAGCTCTGCGCCAGGGAAGGTGAGGAGGGCGGAGACTCACAGGAGAGAGCAGCGGCAAAATGGAGCAGAGCTGCATTTCCAAATACAGATGTGCAAAGAGAACGAACAATACACAAACCAGAGAGTCCCTTCCTACCCCGAGTAGAGCATTCTCAGAACAAGGACAACTGGGGTGTTAGCATGTGAGGGGAAAAGGCGCAAGATGGGCAAGGACAAGGGATGGGCTGAAGAGAGAGCTCGCCATTGAGAGCTCTGGCTGCAACACCAAATTAAATGGAGAGAAACCCAAAGAAACTCCACTAAAAACAGAAACAAGACAAGGTTGTCTGCTCTCTGTCAATTCAGTGTAGTACTTGAAGTTGTAGCTAGAGCAATAAGACAGCTGAAGGAGATGGAGGGGGTAGAAACTGGAAAGGAGGAAGCAAAAATATTGCTATTTGCAGATGTTATGCATAAGTATAGTATACATAGAGTGTACATAAACAACCCCCAAAACTCTACCAGGGAACTCCTACAGCCAATAAAGACCTTCAGAGAAGTGGCTGGATCCAAGTTTAACTAANAAAAAAAAAAATAAAATAAAATAATCTACAGCCCTCCTATATGCAAATGACAAATGGATTGAGAAAGAAATCAGGGGAACGACACACTTTACAATAGCCACAAACAATAAAAAATATCTTGGAGAAAAAGACATATATGTCAAAAAACTTCAAGTTTTTGAAGTCATGATAGGAGCTGGGAAAAACTCTGCTACAGGACCCCAAGATCAGGCAAAAGAGTAGGAAACACCCCCTCTCCCCACTGTTTGAAGCCCCACAAACACACCACAATGATAGCTTTGGTTTAAGTGGAAAGAGAAATTCCCAACACTTGCTGTGGAGAAACCCAAGTATCAAACTTGCAAAGCCACTTCACCTAGGCAAGAGGCATAGCAGTTTCAATTGCACAGCACAAGACTATGGAAAAGAGAAGTCTGTGTCATTGTGCACAACAGAGCCCTGTCTGTGAAATATCAAAAAGATGGTATATAAAGCCTTGGCAATGAGAATCATTTAAACAGCATGCTTAACCCCAGCATAAACCCACACGTATTCAGTCAGAGGTCCAGCAGTGGAGACTGTGCACGCTGGTCCTCAGAGCTCGCAGTGTAAACACCGCTTCATGGTTAGCCTGAAATTCTCTAATTCCCAGATCTCATAGTGTATAGAAGTGTGATTATTCTATGTGTCAACCCCATTTAGTTTTAAATCACTAAGTATTAAACAGTATACACAATTGTTTAGTAGGAGATTATGTAGCCTGAACTGGAGCATTAAGCACATAGCAAGGGGCTGGTCCGCATAATCAAAGACGTGGCTGAGAGCTTGAAGACACGTGATAAAAGAAACGACTGTGCATAAACATTGTGATCTAGAGGAGAGTTGTTTCTTACAGGGAAGGGTTTACTGTTCTGAATGCACCCTGTATACTTAAGGGAGTGATGAAGCATCTGGATGTGTGCTGTGAGACTCGAGATGGGGAAGCAAGGAAAAGTTAGGAAGGACCGCATGATGCTGGATTAGAGTTTGAGACATCGATATAGATACTAATTTAATAGGAATACCTACAGGATCCTACAGAGCAAGCTGGAGACAACATTGCCCTGATCTGCAGTATTCTTTAGTTAGGAAAAAATGCAGAGGTCAGCTGCCAAGATAGTTCAGCAAGTAAAAGCAAGTGCCTGAAAGTGATAACCTGAGTTTGAGCCCCAGAACCCACCACAGAAGGAGACAAACAATTCTACATGCATACATAGCACATGTGCACATATGTGTGCACACAAACACACTCACACACACATATACTCATATACACACATACACTCACACACATACATACATATACTCATACACACATATATTCACACACACATACTCATATACTAACACACACACACCACATGTATTGCATACACCACACACACAAATAAATAAATAAATATGAAAATAAATATAAATAATGAAATAAAATAGAAAGTATACTATCGGGGGCTGGAGAGATGGCTCAGTGGTTAAGAGCATTGCCTGCTCTTCCAAAGGTCCTGA
>LOEQ01005853.1:10028-20565 GCA_001685075.1 Bramus lutescens | reverse complement strand
CTCTTCTGGCCTTCAGGCATACACACAGACAAAATATTATATACATAATAAATATTTAAAAAAAAAAGAAAGTATACTATCGGGACCTAAATGAATGAGCTCCCAGTGCCCAAAGCTGGAAAATTTTGAGAAATAAAATAAATAAGCATGTATTAGATTTTAACCTTGACTACCAGCTATACTTACCTAAGCATTCTGGTATAAACATAGTTGAAATAGTAAAGAAATAGGGATTAACAGATAAAGCTTTTGCACAGGGAAATTCCAAGTAATTATATATGCAAACTTCCCAGCAAGAACTTTAAATACATCTCTCACTTCTGAAACTGAGGCTCTAGGTAGTAGATTGTCCAAAGAAAAGAGTAAGGACAGAAGAATGGGGGTTTGTGATGTGTTAAAGTACAGAAGACAGCATTGCCTGCACCGAGTCTGGACTAATCTCACCAAGAGTAAGAAATCCTGATGGCATGTAGCCTTGATATAGTATCTCTAGAATATCACTGATGTCTGTCATTTTCTGCCCCCTAAAACTCTAAAGTCTGATCATAAAGAAAATCATTGTATATTTTAAAAGAAGAGAGAGTTTAAAATAAACTGACTTAAAGAAATGATAAGTGTTTGAGGAGACAGATACGTACACATGTACTGAAAAGTCACAAGCTAGTTCACCAATGCCTGAGCAATTCATATGTTTTATGTATAAGTTATACATAATTCCAAAAAGAAAAAACTTTAGAAAAAGCACTAGCAAATACACAACAGAGTCTCAAATCTTTCAGTCATTAAAAATAATGCTGGCAAGAGTGTGGACTAGTGTCGCCGGGCAGGCCTTGTCCACTCAACTTTATTGCTGAGATTTCACAGATGGGGCATTTCTGTTGTGTCTAAAAAACACCACCTACCAATATGTGTCCTGGTTCTCTGACTATTACAATCTTTCCATCCCCTAATGAATTTTTTTAAACTAAAAATCAATAAAAACACAAAATAAATACATAAATTAAAAATAAGGATAATCTGAAAAAAATTGTCACTATCTATTGGAGCCCAAGGATGTAAATGATTAAACATAATATGGGAACATGGGCAGAGACTTAGCATAGGAGGAAGGGAAGTAGTTATGGTGTCAGTAGAGTATGGAGCTTAGTTAGCTTGCATCAGTGATGGTTCATTAACTCTGAAAACATAGCATAACATAAAATACATCAGCTGAGGAATCGGGGCAGATGGAATAAGGCACCGCCAACTTTGCAGCTTTTCTGCTTATTGGAAGCTCCTATAAAGTCCAAATGACAGCAAAGGTGTTGTCGCTGGGGCTTGTCCAACAGTTGTTAACTGGTTTTATTAGAAGATTCAAGCAGTCTGTTGAATGTTAGAGATGCCCTCATGGATCTTAAGGGGGTGACAGTCAGGGGTAAACACATGGAAAAAGGGGAACCAAAGAGTACTCCCTGAGCAGGCCAGGGGTGCGATGGATGCTCTACAGTGGAGAACTAGAGGATTTGGGATAAAGGGGACCAAACCTACGGCAAAGCCACTTAAAAAGGTAACTTCAAGGTAGGCATGTCAAGGTTCCTTCAGCTCCACTCACCTTGATTAGCTTGCGGCCTCTCATAGCATTCAGTCACGTGTCTATAAAGTGAATTGTGGTGTTTACAACTGTAACTCCAATCTTCCAGGGTGAGCAAATCAAAATGATGTGCACTGCTGAGTTCTTCTAAGGAGTTTCTCCAATTCCAAAGGACCATTGGCTCCTTCCTAGAACTTCAAACTTGATGGCATGAGCTGTATAGAGCAGTTAAAACCATCAGAATGTGTTTGTGGTTAATGGCTTTGTGATGGAGCCTGGTTACCCAGCTCCACTGACCCAGAGATCATGCTTCCTTGTGGCCGTATATGTGGATACAGGCGTTGACATGATTGTGGAGCAAGAAAGCTAACATGAGATTCTCCAGAAGAGTTCATTGGGTTGAAAGACTTCTTGTCTCTTTGTGCCACTCAGAGCTCTGTCCTGGGAGTTAGACAGTGATACTGAAATCCCATGTGCCCTGTTCTCGGATACACACTCCAGGCACACCAGCTAGCTGAGATTCCACAAGCTGGAAGCTTGAATGGCAAGGCTATGTTACGTGTATGGACATACAGCATCTTAACTACACTAGAGGATTTATGGTTCAGCCTGGGTTCACTACTTCCAAACCATAGGCACATTGACTCAAAGATCTATTTCTAAAGTGGAGCTTTTCAGTGGAGATATGAGAAGTTGCATGAAAAATTTCTGAAATTTTGTGACTATTTAATGTCCTATTAGTATGTCAGCAGAGGTATTCTGTGTCACTGTGTCTCCAAATTTCATTTGATTTGGAAGAGGAAATTATATTTTAATATAATTTGGATCATCCAAAACAAAATGCCAATAGACTGTGCAGAGAGCTTTTCCAAGAAAGTAAAATCCCAGAATTATTACACTAACAGCATAGAGTGAGAGCACACAGTGAGCAACGAAGAGTCATTCAAATGAAATATGAGGTCATTTTTTCAGATTCACAGTAATTCATGTCTTTTTCTCTTTTAGGAGCATTCTTCCTGAGGGCAACAGCTTCATTAAGCTCCTTGGATGAGTATAAAAGCCCATGCTTTTAAAGCAAGGGGGGAAAGTTTTAGCACTAAATTTTTCTTTTAAAATACTAGATATTTTTAAACCCTCCCCTTAATGTCTCTTTCTAAGCACATCGCCTCCAGTGGAGTCTTTCTGGTGCTGCCTTCACAGACAATGGCGGTGGCAACTGTGTAGTACGTCTGAACAGGTGCCTTGGTTCTTCGGGAACCCTTCCCTCTGCCTTGTATTTCTTCCCCAAGCCATTTGTCATTTCCCCACCAACATGTTCAGCCGTATGCTGTTGGAGACACCCAGACTGCATTAGAGCAGAAACACTCACATACCTGGTCAGTATTCCTTCTTTACCTTTTCAGAGGTTGGTAAAAAGGAAACAAGGTCATGTTCCTTCCTTCTCAAAGCTAGGCTGAAGACTTTATGTCATTTCATAGAGCTGGAGAGATGACTCACTGGTCAAGGAAAATGTACTGTCGTTGCTTAGGACCATACTTCGGCTCCCAGCACCACCTGTAACTCCAGCTCCAGGGCCTCCAGTATCCCCTTCTGGCCTATAGGCTCACCTGCACACATGCACAAACCCACCCACACATGCACACACACACACACACACACACACACACATGCACATAAATAAAAATGAAGTATTTAAAAATGAAGTTTGAAAAGGTAGCTTATCAAACACATACCCCATCACTATAAGCCTGAAGGTGATTACAGATAATTATTTGGACTTGATGGTGTTAAACAGGTATGGGAGGGTATATTCAAGACTCAAAACAGCGGTCAAATGGAAGAAATAGGTGGAATTTGACTGAGGCAAAGAGTGAGTTTCAAGTTGGGGAATGAACTATTAGCAAAGCACTGGAAGTCCTTAGGAGTGAGGGAGATCAGTGCATACCTGCCATCTGAACTGCTAATCAGACCTAATGGAAAGTTGTAGTACAAATAATAAAAACCTAGAGACAAATATTGAACTTCAACCTGAAGGTCGAAAAAGCAAAACAGCCAGACAGTGGCTTTTACCTCTACTTCAGTCTGAAAAGGCGATCCTACCTCCAGGAATCTCAGAATGAGACTGTGTCTGAGAGCTGTCTCCTTCCATTTCATAATCCTCTCTTGTGCTGGGATTACAGGTGTGCACCTCTATCACCCAGCCTCTATGGCTAACTAGTGTGCTGGGATTAAAGGTGTGTGTCACCACTGTCTAGTCTTGTAAGGCTAACCCGTGGGGCTGTTTTACTCTCTGATCTTCAGGCAAGTTTATTAAAATTCAAGTGAAAATTCAATACAGAAGGTAGGCTCCCACTAATCCATTGGTAAGCAAAAGGGGAAATAGCAGAACTAATTTAAAAGAACTCAGTATTTTTATTTTATCCGGCATATGGTAACATTCCATCCAAAAGTGTCCACTGAAGTAAAGGGTAGGTATGTCCCTGTGGTGGTTTGAATGAGAATAGCCCCTGTATGCTCATATGTTTGAATATTCAGCCCTAACTTGGTGAGAATATTTGGTAAGGATTAGAAGGTGTGGCCTTATTAGAAGACGTGTGTCAGTAGGGGTGAGCCTACAGGTTTTAAAATCCTATGCCATTCCCAGTTAGCTTTTTCTGCCTCCTCCTTATGGATCATAATGTAAGTTCTCAGCTTCTGCCCCAGAGCCATGCCTGCCTGTCTGCTGCCATGCTCCCTATCATGATGGTCATGAACTCACCGCAACAGTAAGCCCCCCAAAACTCTTCTATAAGTTATTTGGTCATGGTATCATTTCATAGAAATGGAAAAGTAATTTAAGCAGTCCCCATGAAGGTTACTTGAATGTTCACAGCAGATTTATGTAAAACAGATGCAAAATTGGAAATAACCCAAATGTCCATCAGGAAACAAAGAGGAAAACTCTTTGCTCTGTCCACATGATGGAATCTGATCTGTGTTTAAAACATTTAAAATATTGTTGTGACAGAAATGAATCCCCCAAACAACTGAAGCAAAGGTACCAGATAAATGTGTGCATGTGAAATGGTCTCATTCATATAAATAAAGTTTTAGAACTAACAAAAAAATGACAAAAAGTTGATCAATGATTATAGATAAGGATAGAGATTGCGTAAGGGAGAAATTACATAGAGAAAGGATAAATCCGATAAAAGCTTTGGTAGAAGGTGATATGACGGCTTGTGTACCACACTACAAATCAGACAGAGCATTTTAATATACAGTGTTTGGCATATAAATGGTATTTTGTTTTGTAGTATTGTGGCTTTTAGTCAAGGTCTTATGCACTAAACTACAGTCCCAGCCCTAGATTATATTTAATAACATCTTTTAAAGAAAATGCATTGGAAGAAAAACCAGACGTTTAAAGGAAATCAGGAAAATAATTTGAAGTAGTAGTTACATATCTAACATTTAACTATAATCATAGCTTTTATCTTCCCACATGCTCATGTATGGTTGGCATGGATTCCACATCTAGAAGTTTAAATAGAGGCTAAAACCCAGACTTTTGTTTCTAGAATTAATGAGAAAAATTAGAGACTAGCATCATGAAAGAAATTATCTTTACACAATATGTCATATTATAACAGATGGCATATATTATATTCTTTATACCATATATACTTCCTAATGCCTTTTGTTTTATTATTTTTATTCGAAAATTTCACACATGCATAAATTCTGCTTGCTTTCTCTCCACCGCCCTCCCTCTTTTCCACCCTTTCTTTCTCCCTCCCTCCCTTCCTCCCTATCTACCAAGCCTCTCCCTCCTCCCTTCCTTTCTGTTTCTCAGAGTCATGACTTTGGGTTTTGTTACTTGACACATTTAGTTTAACAGGACCATCTGTGCAATCATTGGAGGAATGGCAATTGGAGGATGATGGAGCAATCAGGTGGCATACAATTGAAGACAATGACTCTCCCTCTCCCTAAATCACTCAGTAGCACATAGTTCAGTAGTAGCTGGGGCCCCCGAGACCCTGACTAACTGTACAAGGGTCTCTTAGGCATCCTCAGCAGCCCTGAGTTCCTGATTGCGATGGCATTGTGCTGCCCAGATGGTGGCTTTTCCTAGCCTTTCTGCTCACTTCCTTGCTCTTCTTCTTTAAATGCATTTCTTGGATTTGTTTTCTATCTGCTACTGGGCAGTTTTGCCTTCATATCTGGTGCACCTTGGCACCTGTAGTGCTAAAAACCTGGACAAAAGGGAAAGTTGATTTTTTTTTTATTTGTGTTATTTTGTTTTGTTTATGTGGTGTAAATTCCCATTGAAATGGTAAGTGGTGGAACTACTTTACAACTTGATGATTTTATCTCACTTGGTGTGTGGAAAACATTTTACCCACAGGTGTTCGCCTAAGAGAAAGACAAGTACATCCCCATGTACTTGAACATTAATAATAAAATTATGGATAATAGATCTCCAAATTGGAAAGAAACCAAATTTCCATCAGAAAGTAAAATGAAAAAAATACTCTGCTATATTCATATTTTGGAATCTGTTCATCACTGGAAATTCTTTATTAGTGAGAACCTAAAAGACATGTATCATCTCTTTCCATTATCTGCTTTGGCACCCATTCAACTTCCAACCATTATGTCTCTACCAATCATTGATTATGTACCTAAAACATTCTATAGCATGCTGCCATGTGCCAGACCTGAGCTCTTTGTGATGGAATGGCATCAGCTACACAACAACCTGGAATCTCTGACTTCCACAATACATATCCTCTCTCAACAATCGTCTTATTTTGAATCCATCAGTGACTTAAACCATTCGTCAGGTCAGGTCAGAACCCTCATGAGCTAATGGTTCCAGAAAAAAAGTTTTAGGACCACACCCAGAGTGGCTTTGTTAATAGGTTAGGCATTTCACAGTTCAATCAAGAGATGCTCAGAATGTGTTGTAGCAGAGGCATCATCCTGTCGACAAAAAGCAAACTCTTTTTCTAAAATGTGGTGACTTATCTTGTAGTAATAGGGGAGCGGGCCTGCTTTTCATCTGGCCCAGCTCCCACATGGCTAGCTTATACCCCCAAATAACAACACACAAATTGTANCTTCAAAGTGTCTGCCTGACTCTGCTTTCTTTCTCCCAGCATTCTGTTCTGTCTCCCCCGCCTACCTATGTTCTGACCATTCAGGCCAAGCAGTTTTCTTTATTAATTAACCAATGAAAGCAACAGATAGATAGAAGACACTCCTACATCATTATCTCCCTCACTAAGAAGTATATACGATGATTTTATGATAATAGTAAATAAATGCCTTGTGTCAAAACAACCTCCTTCAGAAAATAAATGAGTACTTTCTAGTCCACCTTTCAGAATTAAGAAATTCAGAGGATAACAGATCACACTCCCACTACAATAGTGGTGGCTATTGTGCCAAGCACTGTATTTGTGATCAGATGGCCTGGACCCCTGTCTGGCTCTGGGGGCCCTTAGCACTGTACCTGGAAATATTAGGGCCCAATGAATATGTCCATTATGAGAAATTAAAAATGCTATGAAAATCAGACAGTCTGAGCGTTTAAAGGGATAAGCCTAAAGGGTAGAAAAAAATGAGACAGCCCAGACACAATTTACCTTGTGACTTTGTTAAGACACAGTGTGTTTTATAAATTGAGCCTTTCCCCCTAATTTGTAAATTGTCCAAAATATTATTTACTACATGGAGTCATTGAGATATAAACTATGAAAATTAATCTCATTTATTATTCAGCACCTAATGAACCATGTGAGCCACAGAAATTATTTTTAAATCCCATTATTTATATGCATAAGAGAAAAGATTTGCCCCCTAAAGATTTAAGATTTGAATCTTAGAAAAACTGAGCTGACTCATAAGGAAAATGAAGAAGGATTAGCCAGTTATCATGTGGAAACTTCCACACAGGAACAGGCACTGTACTGGCTGGCTTTGTGTGTCAACTTGATACAAGCTAGAGTCATCAGAGGGGAAGGAGCCTCAGTTGAGGAAATTCTTCCATGAGATCCAGCTGTAAGGCATTCTCTAAACCAGTTATCAGCCCATGTGGGTGGTGCCGTGCCTGGGCTGGTAGTCTTGGGTTCTATAAGAAAACAAGTAGAGCAAGGCAGCAAGCAGCACCCCTCCATGACCTCTGAATCATTTCCTGACTCTGGCTTCCTGCCCTGTTTGAGTTCTTGTCCTGACTTCCCTTAGTGATGAACAGCAATGTGGAAGTATAAGCCAAATAAATCCTTCCCTCCCCAAGTTAATTTTTCCATCATGGTGGTGACAGAAAATCTCACTAAGGCAGGGATATAGACCGTCAATGTGTTCTTGAGTTGGTTGGTAGAGAAAGGCATGGTTACACAGAGGATTGCTGGTTAGGACCAACCATCTGCACAATTCAATATGCAAAGCCAAGAAAATACATGTAACTTATGGTCACCACTGTCACTCTGCTTTCTTGTCATAGTCTCATATATCCTTGCAAACTGCCCCTGTCAGGGATCATTGGGGCAGCACCTAATGACTCTATTTATAACGACCCTTCTCACAGAAACTACAATGTACATTTTCTCTTTTTATAAATTTGTAGGAGATTTTTCAGTTCGATTGTAGTGGGGTTGGGGAGGCATGTGTGCCACCCTGCATGTGTGGAGGTCAGAGGACAACCTGTAGGAGTTGGTTCTCTCCTTCTACCGGAATGAGTGCCAGGGATGGATCACAAGTCACCCAGGCCTGGTAGCAAATGGTGCTCAGCCACTTCAGTGTCTCGAGTCTATGTTTTCTTGGTTTCTGTCTAGGTGTTGCTGCGGGCAGACAGGTCAGCACTCTGCTTTCTGTCCTAACTTTAGAATAGTTTAATGTAGGTTTCCTGAGCTGAGTGTGTATAATACTTGCATCTCCTATACAGTCCTTGAATTTGATCACCAGCACTGAATTATAAGCTAATTAAAATATCAAGGTAGGCTTCTGGATAATGCTATTATATAAGTCATATATATTCAATAGTCCTTTAGGAATGTTGAACAAAGCCTTAGGTGTCCTTCCTTATTGTTGAACAGTCCAAACATCACATTGTTGTCTATCAGTGTCTCCACTCTCACTGTGCTGTCTCTGAGCAAAAGTATGGTTGTCCAGGCAAGTCCTTTCAGTTTTCCCAAGTTCGGTCGTGTGTGTGTGTGTGTGTGTGTGTGTGTGTGTGTGTGTGTATGTGTGTGTGTGTGTGTGCGTGTGTTCTAATCAGCTGAGGGTAAGACATAACCAAAGCCAGCTGAAAATGACTTAAAAACTTCATCCCTGCTGGATAGCTTTCAGGCCACTGGCATGTGCATTGTTGCCAAGGGAAAGCCACCAATAGTATTACTCGACAATGTATACTGACATGCTATCTAAGATGTACCCATGTAAAATAATGGCATGAAGGCTATGGGGCAACCAATAGCTTCAGAGTTGAATCAGACAGGCAACTTTGAAAGAACTTAGAGGGCCCTCAGCTGTGGTCCTCAGCACAAGGATATATGAACTAGCATGCGATTCTTGACTAGTAGAATTTTAAGGTGAGAGGCTGTGGTTTTAGATATCTTGTAGCATCACAAAGGAGAGGGGATTTGTTTTGTTCCTAAGTTCATAGTAACTAATCCTCTTAGTTTTCCTAAGAACAAGGGTATTTACTAGACATTTGATTTCTAGAGACAAAACCGGAAAATCCTGGGCAAATCCTTATGATGCAATAATATATGAGTATTGGCATGAGAGGAGAATATAGGAGTATTTCTTTTAGGGATAAATAGACCTTATTGAGGGAATCAACTTGACAAATCTAAATGAAACTACATTAGAAGACCTACCTGGCCAATCCCTCCCTGTCTGCCCAACATAAACCCAAGCCCTCCCCACCCCGTCATCATACCGGGCCCATACCTCTGGTGAAATATATTCCACCAGAGGCCAGGCCAGCTTCTTAAACTCCAGATAACACTGCCCCCACTCTTCCTGTATCCCAGCATAATCCCAACTTCCCTTCCTATTTTCATCACCATAACTTGGTCCACACCTCTGGTGGAAGGAGGGAGGCCTTCTACCACATCAGAAGCCAGGTGAGCTCCCTGAAAATCAGGTAAGCCACACACACCCGGCCCTGCCTGGGTCCGCCCAGCATAACTCCAAGTGCCCCTCCTTCTCTTGTCCCCTTATCCTGGCTCACACCTCCGACAGTAGACTCCTACTCCGCCAGAGGCCAGGCCAGCATCCTGAACTCCAAGTAAGACCACCCCCACCTCGGCCATGCTTGCCCAGCCTAACTCCAGCTGTCCCTCCTCTCTTCAACACCGTATGCCAGCCGACACTTCTGATAGAAGNGAAGCCTCCAACCCCATCAGAGGCCAGGCCAGCATTCTGGACCCAGAGGCCAGGCCAGCAACCTGAACCCCAGAGGCCAGGCCAACTCCCTGAAAATCAGGCAGAAGCCTCCTACCCCACCAAAAGCCAGATGATGATCTTGAGCCCCACAGGACCCTTGGCTGGATCACAGACCATACACATAGCCAGAAATTTAGCCCCAAACTTGTCCGTAACCCCTGCTGTACCAGAGGCCATATAGGTCATCAGAAGTCCAGTCCCCAGTATGGGCAGAAACCCTCAACTCAATCACAGGCCATGGCAGTAAGAAGAACATAGAGGAAACAGAAACCAAGGAAGAAAATGCCCAACCAGCAAAGACAAATGCAGAAATTGGCACTTACACCTATAATTGCTCCAAATATAGATGCCTAAATGTAAGTGTAAGAACAACAACAGGCACAAAACTCAAGTACAAATGGATCAAAGACCTCAACATAAAACCACACTGAACCTCATAGAAGAGAAAGTGGGAAGTACACTTGAATGGATTGGCACAGGAGACCACTTCCTAAATATAACCCCAGTAGCACAGACACTGAGAGAAAC
>LOEQ01005852.1:68777-83163 GCA_001685075.1 Bramus lutescens | reverse complement strand
CAAGGCAGTTTCTTTATTAACCAATGAAAGTAACACATAGACAGATGACCCTCCTACATCACCCTAGGTCAGGATATCTTGTTCTATAGCTACACCTGTTGTCAACAACTTTGAAAGAACAAACATAAGCTCAAATTCTTTGACCTTCAGACAAGGTGGAACAGGCTTGCATCTGTGAATGTCCCAACACCTGACAAGTTGGTAACACTAACCATACTATATATTTAGAGAATAGAGTCAATTATTAAATAACAAAACAGATATTTCCCTAAAATAATTATTTTATGAGATGGTTTATTAATCTTAGACAAGAAGTCACACTCAGTAGTGTGAAATTAATATGAAAAGGACTATATACCCTTTATATAGCCTGTACTCTCATGACATCTGTTATATGTTTAATCAAGTAAGAGCTAAAACTATAGAGCGATTGCCTCAAGTTCAGAAAGAAAATCCTTTTGCCTCTGAATCTCAGTCAAGCAACACGTTTGTAAGACCTGTTTCCTGTGCTGAAGTGCAGTGTGTATAGTGCAGTGTTAAAGGAGAGGGGGCTTTAGAAGAGGGAGAAGAGAGGAAGGAGACACTCAACAGCTATATGGTGATGAAAGGTGTTGATTCAGGGACTCTCAAAGTTCATTCTCTCATATTCTCTCTTCTTCATAATATGGATCCAGGCTTGGAAAATATGGAAATATATATTGTATTTGTTAAATTTGCAAGTGTGAGGCATGCTAGAAATATAAGGAAAATTCAGGCATTATGGAATGAGAAAGAGGTACTCACTATGGAGCCTGACTGAAATCTCTTGCCATTTGAGAAAGGAGATTTTTGGTAAAAAACAAAACAAAACAAAAAACCCAAAAACGAAAATTTACCATTGAGACAATGTAGAGATTGTTGTGCCCAGTCCATGGGGACCCCAAAAGACCACCAAGGAGACAGACTCACATAAATGCAAAAGCAAGGTTTATTGTGTGCACAATACAAGCCAGCAGGGACCTAGTCAAAGCAATGGGCACAGCAGCGGCAAGAGGAGATATCCTGCCCTTCTAGAGGACATTATTTAAAGGCAAACCCCAGAAAAGTTACATTAGCAGGGTGTGAGGTAAGGAGTTCAGTCCTGATCAGTTCGTGTCTAGGGACTTTTCAGCAGTTGTGTTTTTGAACCTCGCCTGCTGCTTGTCAAATTTTCTTATCGGTTGACCTTCTGGTGGGGACATTCTGTGGTTATCATACTTTCCAGATGGCTATCCTGTTACTTTTGCCTTTAGCCATTTCTGAGGACAGGAATGTTTTTGGGAAATAACTTACCCAAGATACAAGATGGTGGCAAGGGACAAAATGAAGGAACTTTGGTTCTTCAGGGATGATATTTTTTTTCTAGAGACACTTCAAGTATAAAGTAACAATGAGCTTAGCCTCTCTTCTTCCAAAGATTATGAACTTGTTTTATAGTCAAGACACATGTCTAAGTCCCTTGTCACCCACTATGGAGAGGACTCTTTTCACCTTTATGACCTATGGTTTATCATGTCAATCTATTATGTTCAGTGATCTCATTTTCTAAAAAAAAAGAAGTCAATAAAAATTCCTTAAAATCCCCTTCAAACCACCCAAATAATACAGATATTATTAAGATGTTTAAGTCAAAATCAAGAGTCTTGTTTTAAGGGTTGAAGAGATAGTTCAATAGTTAATAACACCTTTTTTTTCCCCAGAGGACCTGAATTTAGCTCCCAAGCACCCATGTAGGGTAACTCACAACAACTTGTAACCAATTCCATAAGCTCTGACAGATTCTTCTAGTCTCTGTAGGCCTCCATATACATGAGCACATATACTCATCATACACATATATAAGTAAAGTAAAGAAGACTCCTGGCTTGATCTAAGTGGCGGTGTCTGAGTGTCTGAGATGCCTTAGATGGTAGCTTGTGCTGTCTCTTGATCTTCACTGACTAAAGAAATCAATAGATCAAGGAAGAAATTAATTTTGGGATTTTGAGTGATTTAATCCTATTTCTAGAAGAACTTTGTGAGCTCTGACAACTTTTTACAAATTCTTTGTGACACTGACTACATGGAGGTAAGACATAGTCCCTTTCATGGTAAACTTATAGCAGACTGGCTGAAAAAACACAGGTACAAAATCAACACAACTAAGTGCTGAGGATGTTGTCACAGATACATAGAAAGAACAGAGTGCATCAGGTGAAAGACTGTATCAACATAAAATTTACAGCTCTCACTTCCAAAGGATTAAGAGATAATTTATTTTGGAGCCAAATATGGGTAATCATAACTACCAAACACAGATTCAGTTTAAACTATCAGAATGGTAACAGTTTCATGAAGGTTTCCTAGCAACATAACAAAGAAATCCATATTAAGGCTACTTTTAGAATAGCTTGGTGAGTACATCGAGCAGGCAGGTTATAGTGAAGTGAGGAAACTTTATCATAAGTCTCAGATGCTCTGCGATGTCATTCTTAGCCCTTGGATTGATGGAAGATAGGGATCTTGTTTGCATATTTCAAAAGGATTTACCCAGTAGTCACAAATACGTTAGTTGGATATAGAAATAAGCTCTAAATGACCATGTAGGGGGCCAAAATCCATGATAATTTGGCTCTGGACCTATCCCATTTTGATTTCTCTATAATTAAAATTTTCAGCAGTCAATCAGCCTTGTATAATATTCAATCTACTACAATTTCTGCCTTGAAACAGCTTGTGAGAACATTTCAGGTGAAGGAAACAGCTGGTGCAGGATGCACAGAGTTTTGGGAAAGCTCAATGCATTCAGAAGCTTTGAGTAGAAGCTAAGCTTGTCTGTAGAATTTCTACAATTGGATAGAGTACAGATATCATCAGGGAAGGTCAATGGGGCACTCTTTTATCACTTACTAAGGAGTTTAGACTTCAATTTATAAAGTCTTGGAAAAATTTGAAGGCAATTCTGAATGTGGTCAGTTACAAGTTGGGTGCCAGAGTGAAAGACAGATCTGATGCACGTGTGTAAATGGCAGGAAAGAGAAGAGTGGGAGGTGCTTCAAAGTCAACAATGGCTGTATATAAGATTTAGTTGGAGCTTTTGCCATGTGCAGGACATATATTGAACACACTGACTACTTTAATACTACTTATAGTATTAATATATATAAGTACCTTTAGTGCTAGCCTACTGAAACGAGAGAAATGTTTGGGGAGTTAAGTGACTTCTCCGAGGTGGGAGAGTAATGGACAAGTTGGAACTTAAAGGAACTTTAACTCACTGCTTGGTCTGTCCTGTTTAAGAAAGTCTTGTGGTCAATATGAACTGTAGCAAAGCTGCAGCTGAGAGAACAAAGAGAGGGCAAGATAGAATGATGGCAAGAAGTGTAACCCAAGAAAAGTAATTCAATTGATGCAACCATTTCCTCCTTCATCTACAAATATGTTGTGCTGTTCAGTTCTAGAGTATGGGGCTCCTAATTTACATCTTTGAGGCTATTTTTCATTTACTCGTTAAGCTCAATTTATTATAGAGTAATCCATATGCTCTGTTGAATGCAAGAGTACTCTTGGAATTTGACACCAAAAACAAATTAGAGCTCAGGAGACAGTTCAGTTAGCAAACTGTTTGCTATAGAAGCCCAAGGAATGAGTCTGAGCTCTAGACTCTATATAAAGGCTCAGCATGGCAGCGTATGCCTGTTATTCCAGGGCTGGGATTTCAGAGACAGGAGGATCCTTGGGGCTTGTTTTCCAGCTCATCTAGCCTAATTGGCAACTCCATGTTCAGTGAGAAACCCTGTCTCAAAAAAGAACATGGACAGTGATTGAAAAATACATTTAACATTGAGCTCTGTCCTCTACAAACATATGCATAATGAACATACACAGCTTTGCATATATATACATACCACACAAATGTTCATGTATACATGTGTGCATATATACACACACAACACACACTCCAACATAAGTATTTTTAAGCTGTCACTGGTAGAAGGTCTTCTGTGCATCTTCTGGGGTCTTATAATAGCCTGTGTTCTTTTCTATTTTAATATTTAATATGTTGAACCAGACCGATCTGGTTTCCTCTCTATATCTTTCTTCAAAGTTATGCAGTGGCAACCAGGGACCATTTTTCCAATTTAGCTCATTTCAACAAACATATGGAGAGTCTAGGAGTAGGTGTTATTTTAGGCTCTGGTGGTAAGTGTTTATATAAGATTTAGTTGGAGTCAGACAGAGAGGTAGGGAAAGCAACCACATAACTAGTTGCTGTTTAGAACTCTCATGGATTATGTATGGAGCCCATAGAATTGTTGATGAGACATACTGGGTCATTTTTAGTCTGAGAGAGGGAAGGGCTTGGGTGGGTTTCCTGTAGAAATTGACTTTCAAGGGAAGGGCTTTATCATGTAGATTTTATTATTTTTTCTTCACGGATGATAGAGTTAACAGATCAGAAAGCCATTTTTACAAACAAGGAGGCCATAGGGCCACTCAAGGAGTAAGTCAGGAAACAGAGGAAGTGAGAACAAAATCCAGAGCTTTGTACTTGACAGGGTGGGGAAAAGTTGGGAGACTGAGATAGGTTACAGAAGTTCAGAATTAGTTTACATCGTGTTAGCATATTTTGAAGTATGGGCTGTTTATTTTATCTTTGTTTAATACTAGGATGTGGGATGAGTGAGTCAGGGATGTAGCTGTGTATAAGAACCTGAAAATGGAGGTTGTTCCATATGGACTCTGGGATGTTGATTTGCATATAAAAGATGTACGTACACACTTTCGCTCCTCCTTTCTAGGAACTGGTTCAGCTCTGACAGGGAAGGTCCTTAAAATTCAACAAATCCTCAGACATTAACACAGAATATACAAAGTAAAATAGACATGGTTAATGCAGTCATTTTGGGTAACATAAAAGAATAATCCAATCAAATTCAAGTAAATGAAAACTTTAGTAGGTAGTATACAATGAACTGCATGGCGTAATAAATATTCATTGTCCAGGCTCAATGGGATTAGAGGATGAAGAATGGTAGGGAATGGGACTGGAGAAAAATGGAGGGTGAAGTTGGGGGCACTATGGCGGCTTCCAGGAAGTCATGGACTCTGAAGAAGTGATAATAGTTAAACAGAAAGATTTACTGATTTAGTTAGGGTCAGAAACTAGTCCCAGCATAACTAATACATGAGGCTTGGCTACTTCTCCTCAGTTGTCCAAATAAATAGCAAGTAATGGTGAAAATTTGGCCACGTTAGAAAACAAATGACAAAGAGGTATGGTGACTCCTATGTCCATATTTGGGTACTGACATAAGAGTTAGATTTGAAAGATGGCAAAAGGAATATACAGATTCCTGGCTAAAGCATGATCCTGTCCATCCTTGACCCATCATCAACTCAGCTCCAGTTTATCTGCAAAGGTGCTCCAATAAATTGTTAGAACTGTGTGAAATCTCATTCTCCATGACAGATTCCCCTCTGGCTGGCACTTCTTTGGCCTCTTCTTTCCCAGATGAGATTCTGGGGAAATTTCAATTTCTTAGGGTCGGTCTACTGTCTCAATAGTCTGACAACCAAAGGAAGGGACACAAGCGTCTCTTGAAAACATCTTCATTTATGTCCAGATGGTAACAGAGTAGGTATGAAATAAACAGGAGGGCATTGTCAGTCTAAAAAAGAGAAGAGGGTGGTTTCTATAAAGGATAGGTGAAAAACGGATTCGCACTGGGAGGATGGGAAGCAGCTTGTACTAGGGATTAACTTTTTAGCGCAGTATTCACAATGTGCTCCGCACCAGAACTTACCATGCAGGCATACTCTGGTCATGTTTTAAAGTAATTCATTTCTGTATAAAATAAAATTCCCAAAATCTTTACTCACCATACTTTATTTATCAGAAATACTAGCCCTAAGGGTCTGTGGTAAAACTTAAATGTTATCTCAAATGACTAAATTTCCTACATTAATTGTGCTCGTCGTCTCTTCAAAGAACGAGAAGAGTCTTGGCCTAATGGCCCCATGCCCACTGCAAGGAATCATCATAATACATGGGCAGCATTAAACAAAGCTCCTCTCTTACAGAATTAGCGATGATTTGCTCAGTTGACCTGCACCAGATTCAGCAGCAAGAGAACTTTAGACTTGACTGTTAATTGGTTGTACGGTAAGATTTGGTCTAAAAATGTTGTCTTAGTTACTGTTCTATTGCTGTGAAGATATACCATAACCAAGGTATATATGTATATATGTATATATGTGTATATATATATATATATATATACTCTTATACAAGCAAGCATTTAACTGGATCGTGCTTCCTGCAGTTTTAGAGGATTAGTCATGAACATCATTGCAGAATGCAGACAGGCATGGTGCTGGACCAGTAGATGAGAGCTTTAGCATCCTGATCTGAAGCAGAAAGCAAGAGATTGAGGTTTCAAACCTCAAAGTCCACTTCCATTGACACACTTCCTCCAATGAGGTCACACCTCCAAATTCTTCCCAAACAATTCTACTCCCTAGTGATTAAACATTCAAATACATGGGTCTAAGTAGGACATTCTCCTTCAAACCAACACAAATGTTCTTTGTTAGTTTTTATTTTGTTATTTTATTTTCATCAATTGTTTAGCATAATAAACATGCAATTAAAACATATAATTATTGTACTGGATTCAGACAGAAAATGCTAAAAACTTTCTATTGGCCAAAAGTTATAGCATCCACATAAGCCATATGCCTATCATTGACCATTCTGTGAGTTTGGTAATTGCCATTACTGGGTGGAATTAATGTCATTACTGTGGAAGAGATTTCTGACTTGACATCTAACTTGCTGAGTGTGTGCTTTTGACAAAGGCATTAAGCGTAGAGGTACAACTCAGAGGTATAGTGCTTACAGCAATTACAAGGCCTTCTACTCAAACCCTAGCAGCAGGAAAGACAACAAGAGACACTATATTTTTGATATAGAAAATGTCTTAATATAGTTTCAGTGACATCTCTTCTGATGTCACATTAAAACATAGCTATATAGGAAGAGAACATACAGCATGTAAGGAACTTTATGAAGACCACTTTATTAAACTATACAACAGCCCTAGAGGGAAAGTATTGTAGAAGGAATTTGGTGGAAACACAACCATCACATTTTAGAGAGGGACTGAGGTGTGTCCCAATGACAAACACTTCAGTAAGAAGCTGTGTTCACGTGGTGTAGGCTTCTGTCAACTGAATGTGTGTCCATGCATGTGTGTGCAGAAGGCAGACAGAACTGTGTGCCCTTCTCTGTTTCTGTAGTCCTTATTTCTATGAGACAGGGCCACTGACTAACCATGGGGTCATTGATTTGTGGCTGGGTCGGCATGCCACCGAGTCTGCCTCCCAACTGCACTGGGATGACAGTTGTGTGAAGCTATGCCCAATTTTTATGTGGGTTAAAGGGACCCAAACTCAGGTCCTGATGCGTGGGTAGCAAGTGCTCTTATGTACCAAACCATCTCTCCAGCTCTACATTAGTATTTCCCCCCCAAGTTCATGCAATTACCATAGAAGCAATTATTTCTATTAATATCATAATAATTATGCTATATTATTATCAAATTCAGAATTACTTATTGTAGAAAGTTCCAAATAAAGATAAAACTCAACCCTATAACTTATTATAAATGTATCAATTGATTTTCTTTAGTCTGTTTTACAAACAGATTTCTTTCTATTTTTATATTTCTATGAATATACTGCATAATTTTATATCATTTTGGAAGATTTTTAAATATTTTTGCAGGATAGAGTAAAAGGAATTCAAATGATATGAGACAGGCTGAAAATAGGAGGAAACAGAAGCTGGAAGAAGTGGAAAGAGATATTAAGAATTAAGAAACTGCAAACACAAAAGCCTGTCAATCATTCTAGCTTATGTTGAAATATTTTTTTTTGCAGTCTAAAAGGCAGAGTATCCTATTGCTGCCAGAACCCATACTTAGAAGACACCTGTACCGTCATGCAGCCAAACTTCCAGAAACTAAGCCAATTTCAATTAATTTTCCTCCTCTCTGTATCACTTGCACAGGGTAGTCACTTGGTTATTAAGGTAACTGGGTTTCTCTCTTTAAATGAAGAAATGGTCACTGATGAGTGAAGTCTCATGGGCTGTCTGTTGGAGACTCTGATTAATTATGAGATCTTGCTACGATTGCTCGGTAATAAAACTGCAATGAAAGCAGGGGAATGGATTCTATGACCTGTTCTCAGAAATATTCTCCAACTAATAGTTCGCTATGGTGATCAGGAGCCCACCAAGCCCTAGTGACTGATAAATTTGAATGAAGGTTAAATAATTATTTTCAAGGAGTTAATTATTATAATCTAGTGCTCAGCTTCACTGCCTTAATAAATAGATCACCTTACCTCAGCCATGTAAATTAGCATGTACTCTGGAACCCAGCCAAGGAAGGCTTTAAGACTTGTAGGAACAGGTGATGTGATGTTCTGCATGCTTTTTCTACCAATTAACTCTGTTAGTGATGTTTTACTGGTGCAAGACTTTTCTTTCCTGAGAGTTACATATTTGCATGTATGAAGGTGCTTGTGCATGTGTGTGGCTATAGAAATAGATGCTAGAGGACAGCTCCTGTTATCCTTCCTCAGGAGCTATCCATCTTGTAGCTCTCCAAGTAGGTTAAGCT
This sequence comes from Bramus lutescens, assembly GCA_001685075.1. Classification (NCBI taxonomy): domain Eukaryota; kingdom Metazoa; phylum Chordata; class Mammalia; order Rodentia; family Cricetidae; genus Bramus; species Bramus lutescens. The sequence goes on along the minus strand of LOEQ01005852.1, from coordinate 74,476 downwards.
GGCTGGTGAGCGAGTTCCAGGCATCTACCTGTCTCTGCTTTTCTGGTGGTAAGATTACAAGCATCAACTCTAATGCCTAAAGTGTTTTGCATGGGTGTTGTAGATTATATGCAGGTCTTCATGTTTGTTAGTATATTATATATTATTTAGTGACAGAAGCCAATATATTGTGCGATGCGTGTGCACATATATGGTAGGTGCTACTACATATGTGTGTGTTGTGTTTGTGGCAGGCATTATTAAAGTGTGGTGGTATGTGTGTATGTCTGTGTATGTGTGTGAGTGTATTAGGTAGTGTGTGTTTGTTTTTGTTTATGATATTTATGTAGGGGGTTGGTGATTGTGTACATATTTTGTTATGTGTGTGTGATAGGAATCATACATGTTTATGACATGAATGTGTATGTGTTAGATAGTGTGTGAGTGTGTATGTGTGCTATAGGTAGTGTGTGTGATATGTATGTATATATGCTGCATATTGCATGTGAGTATTTAGATTAGAAATGATCAGATATGGTCATGATAACATCCCAATAATGGAAAAGCAGAAATGAGAGTGGAACTGGTTCATATTGTCAACTCTTAAAAAATCATCTAAAAAGTATCCGTAGCTCGTCCATAAAACTTAATTCACACGTCTTAATGTTCTTTGGGCAGTCAATGGCTGTTTGGAGGAGATAGACACATTCTTAAGCTTGTAATCACGGGTAAGTTGTCCTTGTCTTCGTAAGTCACTTCTTACTCATGCACTTGTCAACAACATTAGCACTAGTGAAACTCATTCACACACACACACACACACACACTCGTGTGAAGAGCTAGTTAGGAAGAGGACAGAATGTTGTAGAATATTATTTTAAAATGTGTTATATTGGTTTATTGGTGCAAAGATGTGTTGCATTCTTTTGTGTTGTGTTTGTTTGACTCTGTGAAACTGATTTTTTTTTTGCCTGTCTGAAACACGTGACACCTGATTGGCCTAATAAAGAGCTGAATGGCCAATAGCTGTCAGTAAAGTATAGGCTGGGTTGGCAGGCAGAGAGGATGAATGGAAGAAGAAATCTAGGAAGAAAAAGATCAAGGAGCAAGAAAAGAAGAGGTCAGCCACCCACCACACAGCTGGAATAAGAAGGAAAAACAAGATATACAGAAATGGAGAAAGGTAAAAGCCCTGAGGCAAAAGATAGGATAATTTAAGTTAAAAAGAGCTGACAAGAATCAAGTCAAGGTAAGGCTGGATATTTATAAATATTAATATGTCTCCATGTATTCATTTGCGACCTGTGAAGCAGGCCCCCAAAAGAACAAAGAGTGAAAACAACCAACTACAAAGGAATCAACAAAAGTGGGAAGTAGACAAGAGATGGCAAGAGAAGTCAGAGGGAATGGGTGCGGTTTAAGTGCATTGTATGTATTTCTGAAAATGTCACAGTGAAGTTCATTATTATGCAGAACTATTATGTGCTAATGGAACCTTCTGAAAGTCACTTGGTCCTTTAGAACTCTTGAGATACTTCACCTTCCCCACTGCATAGTCTCAGGCTCTTTGTTTGGGGCAGATAAGACCTGGGTCTCTCTCTGCACACTGTCTGCCTCTGTCCTTGCTCATGTCGCTCTCCTCATTGTCAAGCTATTCTCTACTGCATGGAAGGTGGCCAAGGACACCTGATAACCTGTAGGTCAGAGAAGTCACCACTACTGCTCTTTTCATATAAGATGAACATGGGAGAGGTAGAAAATGCTGTGAAAAGTAAGGAGTGTGTGTGTGTGTGTGTGTGTGTAAATGTGTGTGCATGTATACATATATATATGTACACACCACACACATATATATGTACATACACATATACATACATAAACACACACAAAGACACATACATATATACATGACAGAAAATTGTTTTACAGTTTGAGAGGCTACAGGCTGTCCTTGTGGGTCAGTTATGGCAGCAGGAGAGGGATAGCTAGCCACATTGAGTCTGCAGCCAGGAAATGAGAATGAACAGGAGCAGGAGCCAAGTAATTCAAGGCCCTCCTCCTGTGACCTGTCTTCTCCAGTGATGTTCTGCCTCATGAAGGTTCAGCAACTTTTCAAACAGTGACAGCATGCAAGGATCGAGTGTTTAAACATGCGAACCTATGGGAGACAGTTCACATTCAAAATACAACATGTGAGCCTACAGGAGACAGTTCACATTCAAAATACAACATGTAAGCCTTCAGGAGTCAGTTCACATTTAAAATACAACATGTGAGCCTACAGGAGAAAGTTCGCATTCAAACTATAATAACATATAAGCCTTTGGGAGGCAATTCACATTCAAAATACAGCATGTGAGCCTTTGGGAGACAGTTCATATTCAAAGCACAGCGACTTTCAGTGGAAATTTGAAATCTGAAGCATACGTTGTAACAGAAGCTTCAGTAGACCTGACAGCTATGCATATACCAGTTTCCCCCTTTTAGTAATAGAGTTCAGCTTTTTAACTGGGCATGTGGATTAAGCACCAGGATGCACTGGGACAATGTGGCTTGATTCTGACAGAGCTAAAAGCATCTTTTTTTCATGTCAAGAATACAAGTGAGGGCCGGGGCACTTAGCCAGTAACTTGGGATGGTGAGATAGAAGGCATACTCTCGGCTGATTAGGAAGCAAAGATACATGCTCTTCAAGAGGATATCAGGCTCCTGTGTGTGGGGTTCTAGCACATGGAGAAAGGAAAGGAACAATAAGGGCCTGTCTTCATTTGTTATCATTACCTTATCTTCTGATACAGACAAACCTGCCCCAACAATTCCAGTGGTACTTAGCGTGTTCTACAACAGGTACTCTGGGATTTCTCTTGCAAACACATAATATTTCAGAATCTTTTTCTTTTCTTTCTTCTTCTTTTTATTTATTTTTTTTTGATTTTTTTTCCCAGACAAGGTTTCTCTGTGTAATCTTGTCTGTCCTGTAACTTGCTCTGTAGTCCAGGCTGCCCTTGAACTAAGAAGTCTGCCTACTTCTGCCTCTCAAATGCTGAGATTAAAGGCATGCACCCCCACAGTTTGGCTATATTTCAATGATTTTGCTTGGGTGGGCTAGATATAGAATAAAGCCATTATTTATTATGCATGATTTATTTATAAAGGTTCATATTACAAACTATTTTTTCAAAGTCTTATTCTCTTGGACACACACATTCATTTTGAAGACTTGGAATAATTTCAAGTGTTTGTTAAAGAATGTGAGGTAGCTTGGCAAGAGAATCGAATCAGTGATTAAAAGCAATCGCTGCTCTTGCAGAAAACCTGAGTTTGATTCCCAGCACCCATGTCAGACAACTGCATGTAACTCCAGCTCCAAGGGATATGATGCCTCTGACTTCCATGGGCACTTCACCCACATGCACATAAGCACACATGCAACCACGCCCCCACACACCCAGCACACATAAAAATAAAACAAAATCTCTAGGAAGAGTAGTTAGAATAAATATGAGCTATTCTGCAAGATTTGTCAGCGGTAAAAGTACTTGCTGCCTACCCTGGTGACCTGAGCTTCACTCCTGGAACTCATGTGGTAACAGGGAAAACAGACTTTTTTACTTTTTCTCTAACCACATTTATGCCATGGTGCATGCATGCCCTACACTCACACAACGTAAGTGAATAACTTTTTAAAATATAGGAAAATATATGTCATACTTACCATTTAAAGTCCAGAGACCTGAGATAAAACAATTTTGGTCATGTGTTTAGAGTTGCCAACGAGTAAGAGAGGTCTCTAGTTTCGATATAATTCCCTTTGAAGACCATACTCGGTTTGTCGCCGGTTAGTCAATGATAAGCTAATTAGTGCACTGTGTCTGCTGGTGTTAGAATCCAGTACTTTGAGGATCACTTATCATCTAGAATAATCTTCAAGAATGGAGAGAGAGCTCAGCTGGTGTAACACTTGCCTTGCAGATGTGATGGCAAGAGTGGACTTGAAATCACAGCAGAGATGTCAGGTCCTTAGAGCTCATTATGGTCAAAGTAACCTACATGGCCAGCTTCAGTGAAAGACCTTGTCAAGGAAACAAGAAACAAATAAAAATTAAAACAAGGGATATTCAACCCTTAAGATGACTTACTGCTTTTGCAGAGTATTTGAGCTCAGTTTCCAAGGCTCAAGGGAGGTGGCCCATAACTATCTGCAACTCCTGCTCTGTGAATCAAACACTCTTTTAGCCTCCACCGACCCTTTAAAAAGTCTCTCTCTCTCTCTCTCTCTCTTTCTCTCTCTCTTCTCTCTCTATCTCACACACATACACACAAACTCACACACATTTAGCTCACTAGACATTTTCTCAAATTGTTAAACTCACTTGTATGTTAAAACATATTAAACTCACTAGACTTTCCTTAAACAAACACACATTAGACATTTTCTTAAAGCTCTAACCCTTGCCTCTGCATTCCTGCTGGCAGTAAAAAGATGGGACAAAGGCTGGCACCCACTTCCTAGAGTTGCCATGCACATGTTTGCAGAGATGCATTAAAGGTAATTCTTTTCACCCCAATGCAACTTTTGACACTTAAATTTCCCTACCTGGACACTGATATCTTTGTACAGTAAATGTGGCATTTCTTCATGCTTATATGTATATGTGTGAGGGTATATTTGATGTATTGTGTGGCATATGTGTGGTGTCTGTAGATATGTATGGGCAGAAACATTCACGTATGAGCATGGGCAGAGGTTGGAGGCTGGAGGTGATATTAGGTATTCTATGCATCACCTCACAACTTAGTCCCTTGAGACAAAGCTTCACTGACCCTGCAGCTAGATTGGCAGCCAGCAGAACCCACTCATCTTCCTGCCTTGCTCCCCTCAGTGCTATAGAGATGTGTGTGTGTGTGTGTGTGTGTATAAGAGATAGATTGTGTGTGTGAGGTTTGTATATATATATATATGTATATATATATGGCTTTTATGTTGGTTCTGGAGATCCAAACTTAAGCCTTCATTCTTACTGAGAAAGCACTCTGATCCACTAATTCATTTCTTCTGCCCACAATGCAGTGTTTCTTTGGAAAATAACACACACCGATTTCCTTAGAAGTTTTTTATTTTCTTACTTAAAAGCAGCGGTTTGAAAACCACATTGCTTTATGACATATAAATGTGCCCCCTATCATTGATTAAGTGGATTAAGGTGTCAGCATCTTGAGATTTTGAGGTAGACTCATTTGATGTGGAATCAGACTTTGATCATCATGTTGTAATAAAGCCAGAGATGAGCAAGTCAGCCACAACTAAGCTTCAGCATTAATGAAGGGAGATACCAGGGGGAGAAGAGATACTTGCAATAATTAGCACCTTTCCCTGCATCCAGGTGGTGAACTTTGTTCTTTGAGCTTTCTCTCTGCAGGAGAGAGAAGCCTGCAATAGGCAGAGACAGAGAGAGGTCTTCTCCCACTGAGAGACACTTGTACCACTTAGAGATGAGAAGCTGTGTTAATGAAGGTGGGCATTTCTGCTGTGAGTATGTTTGTATGTGCCTAAATATATCCCACATCTGCACAAGCCCTAGAGAATCTCCCAGCATGCTTCAGTCTCAATCTTTGTAGGACTTTCTCATGAGAATTGCATCTTCAGCTTGACAGGAAGCTGAAAGTCTGGGTTGAAGACAACTTGCAAAAAAGGAAGCACTTCTATCTATCTATCTATC
>LOEQ01005852.1:20423-34779 GCA_001685075.1 Bramus lutescens | reverse complement strand
AGCCATGACCCCGTGGTGATACACAGATTACTAGATATGTGTTAATTAAGATGTAAGAGTTAGCCAAGAAGAGGGGCCAGGCAGTGCTTAAATGAATACAATTTGTGAGTTGTTATTTCGGGGTATAAGCTAGCCATGCAGGAGCTGGGAGGGACAAAAAGCAGGCCTGCTTGCCTCATCACTACACACCATGTTGCTACATCTGGCTTTTACAGTGGTTCTGGGCATGGAATTAGGGTCCCCATGACCACTTCCCCAGCTTCTGCCATTGCTGTTTTGTTGTTCATTAACATCCCCTGTTACATAAACTGGCTGAAGTGACAGTGTCCAAGTAACCTAAAAGCTAAAGATTTTATGAGTTAGTTGGGAATTTAAAGTTTGGACTGTGGAAAACTGTCATGGGAAGAATACATTGCATGATCGATATAGGGCTTTTGTTTGTTTCTTTGTTTTCTGTCAACTTGCCACAAATTAGAGTTATTTAGGAAGAAGAACCACTAAATGCCTCCATCAAATTTCCTGTAGGCAATTCTGTAGGCCATTTTCTGGATTAGTTATTGATGGAGAGCATGTAGATTACTGTAAGTGTGTCATCTCAATCACATGGTCCCAAGCTGAATAAGAAAGCAGGCTGAGCAAGACATGAGGAGCAAGCCAGTAAGCAGGCTCCATGGCCTCTGCTTCACTTTCTGCCTCTGGATTCCTAACTTGAATTCCCGACTTCCTTTCATGGTGGACTATGATTTGTAAGCTAAAATAAGCTATTTCTTCCATAAGTTGCTTCTGGTCATGGTGTTTTATCTCATCAGGAAAGATCCTAACTAAGACAAGGCTACTACCCAGCGCATGTGCAGTAAGTGGGTTATGATAGTCTCAAGGAAATCAAGATGTTTGTAGCTGAATAGTTAGGGAAGGCTCCATGGATTTAGTATTTATCTTAATCTGCTGAAAATACTTTTTAGAAAATGGTAGAAAGGAAAGAAAGGACAACACCCAAACTCATAAATAAAAACAAGATTACTTCATATGGAAAACACAAGTATTTGATGGGAATTTGGAAATAAAGACACTGATAAAAAGGGGAGCTAAACAAGGAGGGTCATGGGCCTCTGGCCTTCATCCTAAAGACCAAAGGACAACGGTCAGATGGAGCTGCAGGCTGAGGGTTGACTTGTGTTATTGGTTACTCAGCCAAGGTTTTTATTGAGCAAGTGTCAGTACTCAGAGGAGGACAAAAGAATGCATTGGAACTAATAAAGAGTATTAACCGGAATGCCATAAGCAGTCTCCAGCACCTATTAACTGGTAATTTAAGGCAATTTTTGTGTTGGGCTCAAGAGTTAGTTTTCACTTAGTCTGTGCCCATACCATGCCCTTCAGTATTTGATGTGTTTTTACAGCGAGTTTTAAAAATAGTTCTTTGGCATGTTAACAAGGCCAAGACACTTCTACCATCAATATGAGATTCCCTGCTGTTATCCAGCATTGATCAAAGTACCTCCTAAATGTTTCTGTGAACTTTGTTCGGCTGAACACACAATCGCAAATGCCCATACCATTTTATAAAAGGAATATGATATGTACTACCTAATAAACTTACTCCTTTTTCTTTGAAGGAGATATTGATTGCAAGAAAAAAGTTATTGACAGAACATGAAAGTCATTTTTTTGTGTGTGGCACTTTTTATGATATTGAAACTATGTTGATTTCTGTTCATATGACACCAAAGGCAGATTAACTCTGGTAAAATATTTTTTAGGACAACAGAGTAATATCTGTTTATTTTTTTAATTGATTGTGCAGATAATTGCAAAATCTTGGAATCTACTTCTGGGTTTTCCTCTGATAGTTGCTAAATTCTAATTCTTTTTTGGATGGAGAGGGAATTTACCTATATCCTAAAATGTATCTCTTTGACAAGTGGGTTTGTAAGACTGGGTTGGGTCTCTGTGATTTGATAACCCTTAGGGGATTTCCAGAGCTATAAGGAGGAAGTCCCAGTTGATAGAGTAAGTGCAGAATCTTTAATTGGGGTGAAAATCTCCAAGCCTTTGATACAGCTACCCATAGCCTGGTACTCACAACCAAGATACCCACAATAGAGGTACCCATAATGGAGGTACCCATAACCTAAATACCCTTAAACTGAGGTGCCCATCACACAGCTAGTCATAGCAGAGTTACCCATGGATAAGTGGTACCTAAGCAGAATTGCACTCCAGTTTCTACAGGGTAGGTAAATTTTGTTTGGTGTATTACATGCATGTCTGTGAGTGTGCATATGTGTGCATGCTTATGTGTATGCTGGTGCACATACATGTGAAGAAGGATGTACATATGAATGCATTTCCACATAGTTCACCCCACCCCAGAGGCCATCACTTTGTTTTCTAAGACAGGATATCTCATGGTCTTGAAGTTCACTGATTTGGAAGCTAGGTGGCTACCAAACGCCAGTGATCTGTGCGTCTCTGCCTCCCCAGCACTGGGGAGTACATTCAAATATGGGTTTTGAGATTCTGTGTTAATGTTCTAATGAGATGAGTGAGTGTCACCCACAGTTAGGTTTTAGCCAAACTCTGTCTGGAAATAATGTTATAAACTTCCCAGAGAGTATAAAATATTCTGCTATGTTTTCTATTCTAGGGTATAATCTTAAATATGAATACTTATATATTAAGATGACTACCAAAGTTATTCATAATAGTAGAAAAACATCTAAAAATAATAAGGGATCTTTTGATATGAGAGGTTGGTCTTGATGTGACATTGAGAAGAGGTAAAAAAACTATAACATGTTCTGAACATACACATGTATACCCACGGACTTACATATACACAGATACATGTTTCACAGTACAAACACACAGACACTCTGATGCACATACATGCACACACAGACACAAATGCATACTGTCTCAAACCCATACATGCACATCCCATACCCACACACTCACACACATACTCATATATGGAAATCATAGATGCATATCTATATATACACACACACTCTCTCATAAATACACACATGCACACAGACAAGAACATATTCACACTTGCATACTCATATACACTCACATTCATAGTCCCACACACTTCCACATACTCTCATGCATGTACACACAAAAAAAAACTCATGTGTGCACACACATATACACAAATGAAAAGCTAGGAAGGGACAAATATGAAAGTGAGATGGCCTTCCTCAGACTTGGCTTCTTCACTCTGTCTAAACCAAGTACTCATATTTTCTTCTATACAATCTTGTTGCTTTTTATATTTATACAAAAGGCAATTATTTATCTCCTTGTGAAATATAGCTTCCTTTCAAGAAAGTACAGGAGCTAATACAAATGAAGAGTCCCTCTTGAAGAATTTCTGCACTCTGATAAGCCTCTCTTCCGATGCAATAATCCGAATCAGACCAAATCAAACTGAATTAGAAAAAGCCCAGGTTTAATGGATACCAATGCTCCAGGGTGGTTTTCCAGCCCCCCCCCAGAGGAGCAGGGGAAGGAAGACTGAAAAACCACATATTTGTTCTCTGGGGTGCAGCTTAAATACCCTGTGGGAGTGGTCTTGAACATCTCTGTGGAGGGGTCATTGTTTGGCTGGCTTTCTCAAGGCTGGAGTCTCAACTGAGGCAACTCCCAGGGGAGGGGGCTTGGGATGGAACTTTCAGCCAAACTTTTCAGATTCCTTGGATATAAGGATTCCAGGGGCTGGGGGTGAAGCCTTAACACAAACATTCCAGACTTTTTGGGTATATGGATGCCAGGGGCTGGGTGAGACGTCCACCCAAACATCCCAGACTCTTGGGGCATATGAATGCTAGGGACTGGGGTGAGGCCTCCAACCAAATACTTCTATTTTGTTAGAAGACAGTTATAATGAATCTAGTTTTGAAGATGGTTGTAGCTTGATAGCAAATATCCCCATAGACTCATGTGTTAAAGACTTGGTTCCCATCCCTGAGATGTTCAGAGTTGTAGCCAGACAGAGTTTATTTGGTCAAGATGCCTTAACCTCATCAATGGGACATAGCTTCCTGGATTTGTGACATAGTTGTTTCCCTGAATGGGGCTTTGTACTAAAGTCTTGAATCAAAGTGTCATGACTCCATCACAAGATGAGGCCTCTTAACATTCCCTTGTGGAAGGAGGCAGGAGTCTCATGAATCTTCCTAAGATACTCAGAAGGCCCCTCTTATTCCTGATGCGATGTAAGAAGTAAACAGTTGACTGTGTTGGGACTCTTTAGAATTGCAGCTGCTCCAATGCTGTCCTGAGAACACCTTCTGATGACTTATCCCACTACTTTGGATGCACAGCTGCTTTTGAATAATCCATGTTCCTATAAATCACCCCAACAAACTCATTGGTTTACTAATCTAGACTTGGATGGAATTGTTTCTTTAGCTTTTTGGTGCCTGGTCTTGTATTTTAGACATTCTCTCCCTCCTGGACAAGTAAATCAAAAATTTGGTATTTGAACAGAGCCTCAACACAGCCAAATAGGAGTCTCAGTGGAACAGTGGCATGGCCTCTGCTGTGAGTGATAAAGCGCATACGTAAGCACCACGTGAAAGTGGGACATCTGTGGTGGAAATCCCCACACAGCCGGATTCCCACATGTACTGTGAGATGGTGTGTCTTATTATATTGGTAGCTCTGTGGTCCCTACTAAAGGTGGTAAGATACGCAGATGAGACTGAGATGTTTGCCCAGAGGAAACCTGTCCTCTTAAGGGACAACGTTCAAGAGAAAATACATGGGTAAGAGGCATCCTGCATGTTTGCCTCTGATTTGGCAGATAAAGTAGGTGTGAGAAGGGTGAAACTCTAAGCAGGGGGGAGCAAGAAACCACTGAACACAGCCATTCTCAATGGAGAAAAGAGAACAGTTCATTAAAAACTGCTGGTCACATTGGATAGTTGAGGACAACATCCAGCTACAAAAATGTGCTGTGTATTGTAGGGGTGTATGACGAGGAGGGAGCAGCTGAGACACTGAACAGCCAGATGGTTACCATGGGGAACCTGTTAGACATAGGAAGTGCTGCCAGGTGAGGTCAGGCCTGTTCAGGTGCTGCCAGCTGTGGGCAGGAGTGTTCAGGTGCTATTAAGGGCTTCTAAGAAATGCTTTAGGTTTCTGTTTCCCAGCAAAACCCAATCTAGGTTAGACCCAGACCTAAAATATTGCAATCAGCACTGCCATTTGGGGGTCTGCTTTGTCACCCAACGGAAATGAATGTACTGTTTTATTGTTTCTTACAGTCTGAGTTGGAATAGGTCATGAGGGAAAGTAGACAAAGAGGCCTGTTGAGGTCACTTGAAAGCAAATGTGTCAAGACAAGGGCTCCCAGGAAAAGAAATTGACAAGAAGCCAAACGCTGGACCTGTGAACTACTGGAAACCTTTAAAGTTTGAATAATAGCTGAGCGAGATGCACAGGCAGTTTTCATTACATTCATTTCTACAGGGAGGAAGGAGACTTTATGGGGTGGCTCTATCTCAGCCATCCTCCCCCAGAAGCCACCTGCCTTTGAAAGATATTTAGGGCAACAGGGGGCCTCATGTTAAATTGCAGATTTGTGGATCCCCTGCTAAGGTGCCTAGCACCTGGGATTTGTATGCTGGAACCAAGTGTATTTTAATTCATGACACCTTCAAAAAGACCATCATCGATGGGAGTAAGGGGTGGACATAGAGAGAGAATGGTACTAGTGAGAAAGAAAAGGCTTGTCCTCACTAGGTGAGTATCTTCTAGAGAGTATAGTTTGTACATTTTCCCCTTATTTCTGGGCTTGGATGTACTGCTGGGATACACCTTACGTACCACCACTGGAGAGTTTTTTGCTTGATGGTACAGATGGTAGGAGCATGCTCAGTGGTCTTGATACTGTGAATCTGATAGCCTACTACTATTTTTGGCAGACAGATGTGTTTGATAAAGAGGTCATGTTGACATGGGGAATGCTTGTGAGTTATAAAGACTTGGATAAGGTAGTATTCTACTCCCATGTCACCATAACCAACATTTTTCTTCTGATGTAATAACTGATACAAGTTATGGGCTCTTTTAAATACTTCTTTGAACCTTACTAATGTGTTTCCCCTTGTTTTCCTTTAGCTACGTATTATAAAAACCATTTTGAATTTGCTTGGAGCAGAAAACAGCAAACCTCCAGAGATCTGCCCATTCTGCTTAAAAAGGTTCATTACATAATGCTAAATTTTTTATGTTTCACAGATATGTAAAAAAAATCTGAAAAAAAGCAATAAAAGTAGCATTTGGAGACTTTAACAGGAAAGGTGCCCTGTGTGGGTGGAAGCAGGATGTCCCAGAAGATTTGAGGCTGTTCTGTCTAAATCCCAGTGCCAGGAGTAGGCTGGCTCCATATGGGTTGTTGTCGATGGGGAGTCTTAATAACCACACATAATCCAGGTTATGCTACTGCTGTTGGTTCCATGCCAGAACGTTATGATAAAATCTTACCATTGCTTGTAGGACATGGAGAAATCAAGCTAGTATCCAAGTGGAACCACAATCCTACTGGCTTGTGTTTGGAGTGTCAGAAGAACATGTGCCTGCTACTGGGAGAGAATGATCATCAGGCCCTGTTTGGTCCCTGATGCTATTTAGATGCTACCCTTTAATCAATCCAGACAAAATGTACTTGCCTTCTAATAATGGCATGGCTGTTATGGAGGTAAACAACTGCTGCTTTCTAAATACATGCAAGGATGCTTCACAGGAAGGAACATGTTGGTGTTGTAAGTGAAGACAAGCCCTGAGGCTAGGAAAATCACAGGCCACCAAGAGGAGGCTGAAGATATTTTTTTGTTAGGTGCATATGGTGTTCCAGCCAGATTGCCTTCTACACATTTGTGCTTATGAATGTAGATTATAGCTACTGCTAGCCACATTCACTGAAAAAATTCATAGTAGATTGAGCTACTAGAAATGAGTAGCTGAAGCATCCTGGTGATTGGCCCTGAATGAAAATATCATACACCTCATAGGTGACTCAGGGAATATTGCAGATGAGGAAACAGGGCAGAATTATTATAAAAGCAAGAAGAAATGATAGAGTGTTTTGCAGTTGTTTCTTTTTTCTACGTTGGATGTGATTGATGTCTTCTTAAATCATAGTACCTGTGATCATTCATGAAGAACTCATAAGATTGGGCTTATCAATATTTCTTTATGGAATGAAAGGTGTTCCCAGGGTTCACAAGGTTCATGAGGTCGTGAGTCTTCATGAAGTCCCCACAATTCCCTAACTTTATATAAGATGCAGGAATTTGACTTAGAACACTTTATAAGCACAGCTTCCTCTCCCAGAGAACTCTTTATCTTTAACATTTCATGAGTTACCCAAGCTGTGGGTGGCACTCTAGTGATGCTTTCATGAATCATAATTGTTCTTGGATGACGCCTTCATCTAGCGCAACTTTGGTTGACTCATTACTATTCTTGGAACATCTCATTATGCTACTGTAAATAACCCTGATGTAGGTACTGGTCCACCAAGAAGGACTTACATAAAACCATTTTTTTTTTTGTTTTCCTGTGCACTGTTGAGGGTTAGTAGATGTGTCTTTACATTTTGTGAGTTTAAATAAAATAACAAGGCTAATGGGGACTGACTTTGAAGGGCATGTTTTGTCACTGGCTTTTTAGTTTTCTGTTTCAGGGCTGCTATGATGTGAGCACCTACTCGTCCATATGCTTCAGAGACCAAGTGAGAATAAGCTGAAACATCTAAAATTGTGAAATAGGCAAACCTTTTGCCTTTAGGTTGTTTGCTTAGGGTATTTTGTCATAGTTACAGGTAAATGACAAACACAGTGGCCTTAATTGGCTTTAATAGAGATCATAGAATTGGGCAGGAAGAAGATTAAAATGGTTCAGAATGTTGCTTCCTGTCACATGTATATTTATGGCTAGAAAGAAGAATATGACAGTCATAAATAACCTGCCTGGAAATATTTGTCTTGGCCATATTTGGTAGGCAGTGATTGGCTGGAAATTCAGAATTGGCTGAGACTCAGTTGTTTGGTCATGAGGCATAGCTTGTTCATGCTTTAAGCTGTAGTATTGTTCACTTTATTATGAAGATTGCCTTGAGCCGGAATTCATCACTCAAATACGGAAGCAAATTTAGGCCAAACCTAGCTAGGTTTCATAGCCTGATGTATTAGCCTTTACTTGGTGACTGGTAAACAATGAATTGATAGTTTCTGTACCATAGCACTTGATGCCTGCATTCTATATTTATTATAAATTATATGTATATAAATATACATTGTTATGATAATCTAGCAAATTATGCAAAGCCTATTTTCATAACTGAAATTACAGATTTACTCTTGTCCTTTGCTTTCCTCACTGAACTTTTGACCAAATATCAATTCCTCTGGTAAACTCTAGGTGGGGGAGGTGACAGGTCCCATCTCTGGTTTCAGTGACAGAGGGTTGTAAAGGACCAGGAAATTAAAGATGTGCAGAAATATTGGGAGATGTGATGGACTTTATTCATTCAAGATGAAGATGTGTACCGTTGACTTCAAGGGCATATACACAAAATCACACAAAAATGGTGTTTTGCTAGAGCCAACTGTATGATGACTTACATAATAGTCATCATTTTACTGTTTAGTTATGGTTCCATAGATAAATGGCTGCTTTCATATTAACTGAGTTATTCTGGATAGTCAAATGGGTACCACATTGTTTAAACCTTTATTTGGCTCTTGTGGTCTTTGTTCCCTTCAGTAGGACAGTACATTTCCTATTACTCATGCCTCAATAGGTGCTATTTCCTGGTAACTGTCTCTCCTCATGACTGGTGTCAAGCTATTAAAGAAATAACCACTGTGGGCATGCAGAGAATAGATCATAAAGGATGTCTAGTTTTTCCAATGTCTACAGAAATGATAAGACCCTATGAACAGCAGCCAAGAGCCCTGAGAGGAGAGAGGGAAAGGGGGAAGCAAACATTGTCTCTCTCATCTTGAGAATAAATAACTCTGTCTGTGGGTGTTTGCAAAAGAGGTGGTGGCAGATTGGATGTGTGGATGTGGGGGACGAACCTAATATCAATATCTGTCACAAAAACTGTGCTACAGGACTAGGGAAATGGCTCAGGGGTTAAAGTGGCTATCACAAACCACAGGGACCCAGTTTCTGGTAAAAAGCTAAACCTTTTAGTATACCTTTAATTGCAACATGGGATAGGAGGATCCCTGGGGCTCACTGGCTAGCCAATGTAGCCACATCTGTCATCCCTGTCTCAAAATTAAGATGGAGAAATACAGAGAACTACAGAGGAAGACACCTGAGGCTGACCCCTGGTCTCCTCATGTGCACACACAAGTGCACACAGCCATATGCATAGGTATACACATAATACCACATCATAAATACACACACAGACATGTACACTGTGCTACAATAAGTACATCCACACTTACTACACTTGCCAAAAACTACCGTTTTACTAACATTTTCTCTTTTTCCCCTCATGTCTTGATCTAAATTTTATTTTCAAAGTCTTGGCCCCAGCACAGATGTCCATCCAGCTTAGTGCAACTGTACCTCACGAGAGCCTTCTGATCTTTTTCTAGAAGTCCAGTGCAAAGGGCTCACTCTGAGTTCACATTGGTTTGCTTCCAAGCTTCTGTTTCTTACAGAAACACAGGGCAAATCCACTCTGTGTGGATGAATTCTAGTTGACTCTCCTTGCCACCTACCCCCTTATCTCCCTCATTGCTTTTCTCTCTGTCTCATCCTCTTTTCTTTTCTTTTAAATTCTGTCAGTAGTGAAGATTTAGGTAGAAGCAGATGCGCAATACAGATCAGAAGAATTAACCTTGAAGCTATCTTGCCTTCAGCTTTGGGTGTGAATGGCTGCTGATTTCTACACTAAGAAATGCTGTAATGTATTGAAAATCAGATGGATATTATAACTCTCTGAAGCCCGCAAGGGGCTCTGTTAATTACATATCTTGAACAAATATTTCATAGGATAGGATCAACACATTCAGAAATATTGATTTGAAGCCTTCCTGGCATGCCAATGTTGATATTTAAGGTCTGCTTTGCTACTTTGAAGAGAGAACTCGGTGTTAATTATTAGGCTGGACGTTAGAGCTGAATCTGCTCTGCTCTGCCACAGGGTAAGGCAGGTTTCTTGACAGAGCAGAAAAACGTTTACTGTTTGCCACTGTTCCTTGTCTTACTATGTCTGTGGATTAGACATGGTTAGAGCGATTGGAGATTTGGTCAGAGAGGCAGTACTGGGAGATGATGTATGTAAAGAAATCTTCTCAACCCCCAGACATTCCCTCCAAAACCACTAGGATTTCTCCCCAGAGGTACGGCATCAGGAAATGGCTGCCGGAAGGGGAGACTTTCCTAAACTTGTGGAACTGCCTGAAGTAGTGGCAAGAGCTCAAGGAATGCAGCTTGTGAGGGCCATCATCTCTCCTGGGCTGGGCTACTCTGTGATGCTCCTGCTGCTGAGTCATCCATAGTCCTGTGAGTAAACCCTTACCCGCACTCTTGTAGCTAACCTAGTGGACTCAATGGTTCACCAAGCTAGCCTTAGGTGCATTTGCTTCTTCGATCTGCAGGTTCGCTTTCCAGGGTGAGTAGACACATGTCCTATCTTCTTGGGAAGTCTCTCACGCATCAGACCATCTGTACTCAGAAAAGATGAGGCAGTTCTTGAGAAAGGGTTATTATAAAAAGAGAGAATGCGGCCCAGCACAACCTTTTTGATTCCCAATTCAAGACGGGATGCTTCTTCTCTGACAGTCTCTGCCATTAACCACATGGCCATTGCCAGAGGCTATACCATGCTGTTTGTACTTTCAGCCTCTAAAAGTGTGGACTAAACAAACCCTGTTTGCTTCATAAAGTTAAACTGTATCATCTGTTTTGTGACAGTCATGAAAACCTTACATTCTCCATTATCCATAGTTTATTCTATGGTCTTAGGATTTCTTAGTAATATTCATCTCTCATTTTTTATTAGTAACTGTGATGATTTCCTAATAAAAACCTTTCTTTCTTGTTTTGCTTGCTTTGGAGTAGTTCTATTTTTTTTTACTATGGTCTTGGCTTAACTATTAAAATTATTCGCATTTATGCTCAGCCATACCTTTATTTGGATGATAATTGTATGGTTATTATATTAATTATTTTTATTATTGCTGTGACCAAGAACCTAACAATACAACTTTAGGAGAAAGTTGTTTTGGCTCTTGTACAAAGGTAAAGTCTTTTGCGGTGGGAAAGGCCTAAGGCTGTAGCAACAAGAGTGTGAGGCTCAGGTCTGAGCAAGCAGGAAGGATAGATGCACAGAAAGAGGAGCCATTTTACACACTCAAGCTCTGCCTCCACCTTGACCCACTTCCTACAGATTAAGTCTCCCTTCGGGAAGGTTCCACAGCCTGACAAACAGTGCTGCAATCTGAGGAGCAGGTGATGAAACACATTAGCTCGCACAGGTCAAAACAGAGTCACATTCCGGATGTAGTCTTCTCCCTCTATTTGGAAGATGTTGTGGGGGCTGCCATGGCAATGCTTGCTTAGATAGTTTTCATAGACTAGAAAGAAAAATATGCAGTGACTAGAGGTTAAAGAATTCATTTTTGATCATTTATTCGCTTAGAAAATGCATACTATACATACTGAGCATCCTCTGTGATACAATAGACAGTGACACACTCTGGGCACAACTTGTGGGGGGACCAGAGAAAGAGCAGCTGAACATTCCAAAAGAGCACCTCAGGACTGTGGAGGAAATAGAAACAGTTACTTAATTAAACATTTAGAGAGATAACTTTGAAAGGGGTTGATGTAAGATCACATAGTTTTGAAGGGGTGTTTTGAGAAAGTTGATGCTATATTGAAAACTCATTTGAGAAAGAGTCAAACAGGTCACACAGGGGGGAAGAACAGCCAACACAGGGGTCAGAGTGAATTAAGACTTTCAATATGACTGAAAAATCAAAGAAAAACCCATAAGGAAAAGACAATCCTGAGAGGAAAAAGAACAAAATTGAGAATTATGATTAGATATTTGGGTACAGCAGGTTTGGGTCACTGTTAGGTCCTGGTTTTAAATTTTGAAGATTATTCTGACTCACAGTGTGGAAGATGTTTTTTTTTAAATTGACTTTTATTGAGCTGTACATTTTTCTCTGCTCTCCTCCCTGCCTCTTCCCTCCCCTTCAACCCTCTCTCCTAAGGTCCCTATGTTCCCAATTTACTCAGGAGATCTTGGAAGATGGGTTTTTGTTTATTTCCTGTGTGCCTGTCTCTGTCTCTCTTCCTACATATATATGTTATTTTTAGCTATGTCTCTATCATTCTATTTTGTCAATAGAGCCCAAGGGTCAGATGCTGGGGTGAAAACCTGCTAGTTCAGCAAAGCTGCTTCCTCCTCAGCTGTCATCCCTAAAAGTGAGCCTCTTCTATGTCAATTGAAACAGAAAAGCTCTTCCAACTGGATGTCCTTCCTTTCTACTTTCTGCGCATCTCTTGCTCCTTCTACCTGACTTCCTCCCATTCTTTATGGCTTCTTTCCTGTCAATTAAAATAAAGACTCAGGAGCAAAAAGCTGGGGTAAAAGCCTGCTGTCTCAGAGAGGCAGAGAAAACCTTTTTCCTCCACTGACATCCCACAAAGAGAGCTTTTCCCTATGCTATCTCAAACAAAAGTCTTCCAACCAGATGTCCCTCCCTTCTACTTTCTCCCTTCCTGTGTCTTAGTCTCCATCCTCCTGACTTCACTTAGTTTCTATGTTTTTTTTCCCCTAACAACTGATTGCTTGCTCCACCTATTAACCTATGGTTGATTTTATTTGATCCTTTTTACAATATTCAAGCAGAAAGCTTTTGGATTAAAGGTGTATGCTAGAACTATGAATACCACAGCTGTAAGCAGGTTTTTCCAGTAAATAATGCAATCTTTGTGTTCACAGTCTGATCAAATATCCTGAAATATATATGTTAATATAGATAGTGCTAATATTTTCAAATATTAAAAATTAAAATGGTTTTGGGTTGAAAGATAGAAGAACTTTTAAATGTATTTTCTATAAACAAAACAAGGAAACATTCTATATGTTTATAAGAAAGGACAGAATTGCTAGAGCCAAAATCAAGATAAATATGTGTGTGAAAGTGCATGAGTTTATGTGCACTGTGTACATACAGGAGCATATGGTGGTCAGAGGTTGGCATTGGATGCCCTGGAATTGGAGTTTTGAGTGGTTGTTAGCCCCTGTGTGGGTACAATGGAATGAATGCAGGTCCTCTATAAGAACAGCAAGTGTTCCTACTTCCTCTGCCATCATTTTGGTCTTCGTTCTCTAAAATGCTTAAAAAAACATTAATTATTCAATTGAGTCTGAAAGCTGGGAATATGGATCAGTCAATAAAGTGTTTGCTATGAAAAATGAGTATATGAAGTCAGATCCTTAGCATGCATGTAAAATACCAGATGTGATGGTGTGCATCTGTAACCCCAGAGCTGAGGAGGTGGAAAAAGGAAGATCCTTTGGCTTGATGGCCATCATCAAAGACAAATGAGTGAGCTACAGGTTTAGTGAGAGATATGCTTTCAAAAATGTAATAGTGAGTGTAACTGAGGAAGACATCTACATCTGGACTCCATACACATGTGCATAAGTGTGCACATGCACCTACACATCCATGCACAAACATGAGCACATACATGCACAAATGATTCTAATTTATAACTTTAATCATTGTAG
The DNA here is from genome assembly GCA_001685075.1 of Bramus lutescens. Taxonomy (NCBI): domain Eukaryota; kingdom Metazoa; phylum Chordata; class Mammalia; order Rodentia; family Cricetidae; genus Bramus; species Bramus lutescens. The sequence goes on along the minus strand of LOEQ01005852.1, from coordinate 20,987 downwards.
GTAACAATTTTAGGATTTAGAAACTAATGACACATGTACATCTTAATGAACAACCTTTGGTTTCTGTCTGGCTGTTGTATGGTAATCTCCAAGTAGAAACATTCTCTCAGGAAAGAAGGAAAGTATATCAAATGTGTAACTAACTTCACTCATCAAGGAAAGCTGAAAATTTCAAGAATCATATAATCCTGATATAGAAGCAATAAACATGAGGCGGGGAGCAGCTTCTGCCTTGCTGAGCTGCAGACTCTCCATCCCATCAGCTGACCTGAAGTCTCTGCATCTCACCATCTGATCTGTAGACTCTGCATCTCACCAACTGACCTGCAGACTCTCCTTCCCATCAACTGAGCTGCAGGATCTCCTTCCCATCAACTGAGCTGCAGACTTTCCTTCCCATCAACTGAGCTGCAGACTCTCCTTCCCATCAACTGATCTGCAGACTCTCCTTCCCATCAACTGAGCAGCAGGATCTCCTTCCCATCAACTGAGCTGCAGGATCTCCTTCCCATCAACTGAGCTGCAGACTCTCCATCCTATCAACTGAGCTGCAGGATCTCCTTC
>LOEQ01005852.1:3058-20294 GCA_001685075.1 Bramus lutescens | reverse complement strand
ATCTCCTTCCCATCAACTGAGCTGCAAATTCTCCTTCCCATCAACTGAGCTGCAGAATCTCCATCCTATCAACTGAGCTGCAGATTCTCCATCCCACCAACTGAGCTGCAGACTCTCCATCCTATCAACTGAGCTGCAGGATCTCTATCCCATCACTGAGCTGCAGAATCTCCATCCCACCAACTGAGCTGCAGACTCTCCTTCCCATCAACTGAGCTGCAGAATCTCTATTCCATCACTCAGCTGCAGAATCTCCATCCCACCAACTGAGCTGCAGACTCTCCTTCCCATCAACTGAGCTGCAGAATCTCTATTCCATCACTGAGCTGCAGAATCTCCATCCTATCAACTGAGCTGAAGACTCTCCATCCCACCAACTGAGCTGCAGACTTTCCATCCCATCAACTGAGCTACAGAATCTCTGTCTCATTAGTTGAGCTGCTGACTCTGCATCCCTCCAATTGAGCTGCAGAATCTTCATCCCACCAAGCTACCTGAAGGTCCTGCAGAGAGTGCCAGGGTACAGTTTTCATGACTGATAACCAATGTTGTGTAGGATTCTTACTGTTATAGTTAGTTGCCTTTGAGTCATCCCTGCTCCTATAAACCACCCATCACCCAGACTCTCGTAGTTAACCCCCCAAAACTAATTTGTTCATCAATTTGGATTTTCATATAATCATTACTTTGTCTGTCATGTTTTCTTATCTAGGTGAGTATCCTTTCTCCCCAAGAAAAGTGTCACAAAACACTGGTGTGTAGCAATCACCATCTCTAAAATGATGTTAGATTAAGTCATAAAAATACTATGTAGCTATTTATTTTGAACAAAACAAGACATAGAATTAGCCATTCAAGGGGACATTCAGGTTCCTCTGATAAACTTTGATGAAGGCAGCATCAAGAGAAAGAACCTTAGCAATGGAGGTCATCAAACAGCATTTTCCCTACTTCAGTAAACAAAGGATTCCAGAATCCAAGAGAGGGAGAGAGAGAATATGTGCATAGTGCCTAAATATATCTTCCATCATAGATATGCAATTCTTGCAACTCAGTTTTTACTAACCCATCTTTCATTTTGATAACATAATTATAGTGGAACATCAAGCCTAAATTGATGCTGAGACCTCATTTCCACATCACTCCAATTTCCTGCGTTAGAGTGTGCATTGTTTTTGACCTTAGAAGTTGCACCACTGTGTTTACTCAGACTGTATCACCTTAATATAGTCTTACACTGGGCCATTCCCTCTCACATTGCCATTCTGACTTATCATTCCCACAAGGAGGAAAGTGTCACATTCTCATTTTTCACTAATTTTCTTAATTTTAGTTAGTTAATTAATTAATTTTCCCAGAACAGTCACGGATTTAACTGCCTTTGAATCTCCTCTCCTTCCCTCCTCTCCTATTCCCTCTCACCACCACCCCACATCCAGTCCTTTTCCTTTCTGTTCAGAAAAGAGCAGGCTTTGGCCTTGCACTAAGACTAGGCACTACCCCTTCTATTAAGACTGGGCAAGGCAACCCAGTATGAGGAAAGGATTCAAAAATCGGACAACAGAGTCAGAGACAGTTCCTGTTCCCATTGTAAGGAATCCCACAAGAAGACCAAGCTACACAGCAGTAATATGTGTACAGAAGGCCTAGGTTAGTCCCATGCAAGCTCTTTGGTTGACTGTTCAATCTCTGTGAGCCCCTATCAACCCAATTAGTTGATTTTGGGGGTTTTCTTGTGGTGTTCCTGGCCCCTGCGACTCCTGAATCCTTCCTCCCTGTCTTCCACCGGATTCCCAGAGCTCCACCTGATGTTTGGCTGTGTGTCTCCCTACATCTGTTTATGTCAGTTTCTAGGTGAAGCCTCTCTGATGATAGATGATAATTGTCAAAAGCAATGATGATCTATGAGTATAGCAGAATATCATTATGAATCATTTCATTGATTTTTTTATTAGTGAGGTTTCTGGTCTGTCCAGCCTCTGGGTCCTGATACTCCAGGCAGTGTCAGAGACCCTCATGGCATGGATCTCAAGTTGGACCAGTTATTGGTGGTCCACCCCCATAATTTCTATGCCACCTTTACCCCAGCATTTCTTGTAGGCAGGGAGTCTCGTAGGTCAGAGGTTATGTGGCTGGGTTGAGATACCAATCCATTCACTGGATGTCTTGCCTAATTATTGGAGATAGCTGGTTCAGGCTCCGTATTTTCCATTGTTAAGAGTCTTAGTTAGGGATCACCCTTATAGATTCCTGAGAATTTCCATTGCACTAGGAGTCTAGCTCATCTCAGAGATGCCCCCTTTTTGCCAATTGTCTTTCCTAATACTCTCTCCCTCCATCCTATCCCAACCTGGTACCCCCTGCTCTCATGCCTACCCCTAGTCCCTCCCATCCACCTGTGTACCTGTATATTCTATTTCTCCTTCATACTGAGATCTACATGCCCCTCACAGTCTTCTTTGTTACTTAGCTTCTTTAGGACTGAATTGTAGCACAGTTATCCTTTACCCAACAGCTAATAGCCATCTATAAGTGACTACATACCAAGTTTCTCTCAACAATTAATAAACAGAACCTCATGAAACTGAAAAGCTTCTGTAAGGTACAGGACACCATCAAAAGGACAAAATAGCAGCGTATAGAATGGGGAAAGATCTTTACCAAGTCCACTTCTGAGAGAGAGCTGATACCCAAAATATATAATTGCCATCAGGGAAGTGCACATCAAAGAACTCTGAGATTCCATCTCACACGTATCAGAACAGCTAAGACCCAAACCACAAGTGACAGCTCCTGTTGGTAAGCATGTGGAGCAAGAGGAAAACTCTTCCTTTGCTGGTGGGAGTGCAAACTTGTACAGCCACTTTGAAAATCAATGACAGTTTCTCACAAAATCAGGAATCAGTCTACCTCAATGCCACTCCTTGGAATATACTCAAAAGACACTCTGCCATACCACAAGGACACTTGCTAAACTATGTTCATAGCAGCTTTATTTGCAATATCCAGAGCCTAGAAACAACCTAGATGTCCCTCTATGGAGGAATGGACAAAGAAAGTGTGGTACATTTACACAATGGAGTATTACTCAGCTGTTAAAAATGATGACATAATGATACTTGCAGGCAAGTAGATGGGATTTGAAAAAAGTCATCCCAAGTGAGATAACCCAGACCCAGAAATACAAACATGCTAAGTAACAAGAAAGGTTCAAAGGTGGACACTTGAATCTCCCTGGGAAGGGGAAATGGAAACAATTTATTGGGTGGACTGGGGGCTAATGGGGTTTGGAACAGGAGACATCTGATCAGGGAATATAGGCAGAGAATACTGGAAGAGATGACTAGAAAATGGGGTCATTAGGGATTGAGGCTGAAGCCTAGCACAGTGGAAACTCCCAGGAATCTACAAGAACGACTCTAGCTAAGAATTCTAGAAATAGGGGATAATTAGCCTGAACTGGCCATCTCTTGTAAACAGGTAAGACTTCCAGTGGAGGGACTGGGACATCAACCCAGTTATACAGCCTTCCACCAACAATTTGTCCTACATACAAGACATGCTAGGAAAAAGATGGCACAGAAATTGTGGGAATGGTCATCCATTGACAGAACCATCCTAAAACCCATGACTTGTGTGGGAACCCACCCCTGACACTGTCTGGATGGCCAGGAACCAAAGACTGGATAGTCCAGAGACCTAGTATACAAACAAACATGACTTGTAGGTGACGGCTGCTCATTTGTTTCCTGGCATCCCAGACCTGAAATAATCACACAGAAATTATTTTATTACAATACTGTTTGGCCAATAGCTTAAGTACATTTCTATCTAGCTCTTACATCTTAAATTAACCCATTTCTATTATTTTATATTTTATCATGAGGCTCATGATTTATTGGTATAAGCATACAGGCAGGTGTCTTTCTCCTTTGGTGGCTACATGGTGTCTCTCTCTGACTCTGTCTACTCTCTCGCCATCTCTGTTTGTATTTCTCATCTGGCTTTACTCTGTTAAGCTATTGGCTGAAAGAAGCTTCTTTGTTAACCAATGGTAATAACCATATTCACAGCATACAGGGGGAGTCCCACATCAATTACTGACAAAATAAATAAACAAATAAATAAATGAAGAGTTAATGCAACAATGCCTCATGATATTTTTCCATTTTCATAGATTGATGCCTAGACCAATTGTCATCAGAGAGACTTCACCAAGCGACTGATGTAAGCAGATACAGAGACCCACAGTCAAATGTTAGGTGGAGCTCTAAGTGGCTCACAGCAACTAAACTGACAACTAGGGAGCCTGCTTGACCTAGGCCTTCTGTATGTGTTATAGTTGTACAGCTTGTTTTTATTCTTTTCTCTTTTTTGTGGAATTCCTAGCAGTAAAAGCAGGGGCTTTGACTCTGTTGTTTGCTTTTGGGACCCTTTTCCCCATGCTTGGTTGCCTTATCCAGCCTAAATATGAGGGGGTGTGCCTAGTTATACTGCAACTTGATATGCCACATTTGGTTGATATCCATGGAAGGCCTGTCTTTTTCTAAAGAGAAATGGAGGAGGAATAGATAAAGTGGAGAGCAGGGACTGGGAAAAGAGGAGAGAGGGAAAATTATGATCAGGATAAAATTTAATAATAATAATAATATTTTTAAATGATTTATTTATTTTACATCTATGTATGTTAGTATGCCTGTGTGAATGTTCATCAAGTGTATGCCTGGTACTCTAGGAGAACAGAAAATATGATTGGATTTCCTGGAGCTGGAGTTACAGGCAGCTGTGACACACTATATAGGTGCTGATAACTGAACCTAGTACTTTGTTGTAGGAAAGCTGCTTGTTTGTTCCCAATGTCAGTCATTTTCTTCCATGTCTGTAGAATGTCTGGAAGACTTTTTCATGAAGCAGGAACCCAAAAGGACAATCTCACCTTTAGGCAAGTTCAGCAATCATCTCTCCATGGGTCCTGCATGTCCAGCTCACACAGCATAACATCAAGCAGTCCAGACAAGAGCAGTTTCTTGCCCAAATGGCTAGCAAACTCCATAAGAAGCCTCTTCAATGCTCATCTTCCTCTTGAAGTTATTGGTGCTGCCAGGAGCAGATTTATCTCATGTCATGAAAAGTCTAAATTATTAAAACGTTTTAAATGCTATATTCTGAAAGTCTCTGAAAGATTTAAAGAATATCTATATAAATGAAATACATTTCTCTACATCTAGAAAATCTAACTAACATTACTACAAGCTTTACTCTTATAGAGGACTATCTATTAAGCAGTGTTTCTTAATTATACATTACATTTTTGAATGAGCTGCACAAACACAATACCTTAATCAAGAGCATATATATATATGCATATCTCAAAATTGACCTTAAATTTGTATTAATAAACCAAGATCCATACCAATGCCAAGTATTCATCTTTTCATCATATCCCCCTTTAAATGTAAACAAGCATTTATAAGCAATAATGTAGGGAATTTGGGCATAGTTCTCTCCAAACTGCTTCCTGATTTTTGTTGGGAGAAATATTTTTTAGAGTGTTCACAGTGATCATTTGGGGGTCTTGTTCCATCAAACCACATCAGCCTGGAATTAATCCACAGGTTCTTATTTTCTGTGGAAACAAAATAAGAACCTATTTCCCAAAGCAACATATCCTTAGATTCAAATTTTGAAGTCAAGAAAATGTTAAAACATATATGTTGGTTTAGCTTAGCAGCCCATACAAAGAAATGTGCCTCTGTGCTGAGCTCCTTCACAATCAAAAAATTCAAAGAAAACACAATGATATACATAATCCAGGTTCTCTGTGTATATCCCATCTTTATGTGGCTTAATTTTCTTACTCTATTACTTTTTCTACAAGTTTACTCTGTCTCTTTAAGGACTTTACCTATTTTTTAAAAAAAAACATTTACTTCTTTTTATAACTGTCTTTATTCTCTCTCTCTCTCTCTCTCTCTCTCAAGCCTATGTATAACACTATGACCTATTTAGAGGTCTTTTCCATCTTATTTTATATTTATTGTGTATCTGTAGTCCTTTTTGATCAGAACCACTTTTTTAAAATGCTAAGCAGGCATGACTCGGGCCAACAGGTGGAGGCATGTCCAATGCTTCTGCAAGCTGTGTACACTACCCAGTTCTAAGTATGCAGTGGATCTATGTCAAGCCATTAAGCAGTTTGTAACACATTGTTCACAAACCCCATATAAATGTTTGGTGGCCAGACCATCCTAAAAGAGTCAGAGTTGTTTGTGCTGGCAAAGCAGGAGGTTGCCATTTTAAAACCACTTTTTCCCCCCAAAAAGACCTCTCTTAAAGGAGTTGCAGCATGCTGCCAGCAAGCAAAGGCTATCATAAAAAAGGTGACTAAACTTTGTTTTTTAGTGTCTAGAATTCTTTTCCAAGCCCTCTTAGGTTTTATGTGGATTTAGCTAGCACATGTTGGAGTGCCAATTTGTTGTAAGAAAGTAAGCACTCTTAATTGCTAATCATCTCTTCAGCCTCAAACTTCTTATTTATGTTCTACTACTGATTTCTGAAGGTTAGCCTTTGCAAATGCTTCTTTCTGGAAGACTGGTATTATACTTTCACATTTTTCTCAACTCAAAGAGAAGATCTGTAACCTCTTATCTTACGTCACATGACAACATAAACCCCATGTACACACAGTTATCTTAAATGTTCAAGAACATCCTTAGTAATGCGGAGCCTATTAAACTTGCAAGCCTGGTTTGTGCCACAAGCCTGTAACCTCAACTACTTTTAAGGATGAAACAAGTATATGTTTAAGACATATCTGGGCTACAAGAATGAGGTCAAACCAGGTTGAACAACTTAATAAGATCCTGTCTCAAAAACAAAACACAACAAAACAACATTTAAAAAGAGCTGGGGATGTAGCTCATGGACAGGAGCTTAGCTAGCATGAGCAAGGTCATAGATCCAGTCCTCAGCACCACACACAGAAAGTAAATTAAGCTCATCATCATCAGAGATTGTGATTAAGTTGCATTGGTTGGCTTTAGCCACAGGCCCCAAACAGTTATTTAATGGTCAAGAGCTGTGACTCTCGTGTTGCATGTTGGATTCAACTCACCTTGGAGGATGAAGGCTCTAGGAAGGTAAATACTTAGCTTTTCAACCAACAAACCTAGCTGGAGTTCCAGCAAAGATTGTGGCTTAATTATGTTAATATTAGTAATGTGTACAATTTCTGAATTCGATGAACCAAAATATCTGACTTTTCCTGGTGTTCTTTGTTTGTTCGAGACAGGGTTTCTCTGTAGCTTTGGCTGTCCTGAAATTGACTCTGCAGACCAGGCTGGTCCCCAACTCACAGAAATCTTCTTGCCTCAGCCTCCCAAGTGCTGGGATTAAAGGCATGTACCATTACCACCCAGCTACCTGATAGTTTTTCAATAATTTCCTTCACTTCTCCAAGCCTGTATGTAAGTAATCATAATATAGGTAGGGGGAAATAGGTTCTATAGACAGAAGTTTCTGTCCCACCCAGTACCGCAGTCATTCAATCCTGAAGAAACACACAGAGGCTCATATTAATTATAAACTCTTTGGTCTATTAGCTAAGGCTTGTTATTAACTAGCTCTTTCTATTTAAATTAACCCATAATTCTTATCTATGTTTAGCCATGTAACTTGGTACTTTTTCTCAGTACAACATTCTTATCTTGCTTCCTCTGTGTCTAGCTTTTCTTCTTCTTCCCAGAATTCTCTTAGTCTTGTTGCCCTACCTATACTTCTTGCCTGGCTATTGACTAATCAGCATTTTATTAAACCAATATGAGTGGCAAATCTTTATGGTGTGCAAAAGCATTATCCCATAGTAGGGTTCTGCATTAATTACCTGATGTGGGGTATCTTTATGTATTCTATGTTTCATTATTATTGGTTAATAAAGAAGCTGATTTGGCCAATATCCAGGCAGAATAAAGCCTGGTTTGAAATCCAGGCAGAGATATAGGGAGAAGGTTGGCATCAGAGCAGACACTGAGGAAGCAAGATATGAGGTAGCAAGCCATGAGCCTCATGGTAAAATATAGACTAATAGAAATGGGTCAATTTAATTGAAAGAGCTGGTTAATAATAAGCCTGAGCTAATAGTTCAAACAGTTTGCAATTAATACTAAGCCTTTAAGTGGCTATTTGTGAACTTGTGGGCAGGAAAAAATATACAGGTACAAATGGCATACCAACCTGAGGCTTTAGAATTTCCATAGGACATGAGAAAACTTAAAATTTCTGAGCACATGAAAATGGAACTGTCCTGGGCTTTCTAGTCTCACAGTCTCATGCCAGCAGCAACACAGAGATGCATCTCCCAACAGCTGCCTGCAAGAGGGAGCTGTCCATTAACTGTTGTGTGGTGAGGTTCCGCAGTCTCACACAGGCCTCAGTTCAGAGAGGCTAATCAGCTGTATTCTGTGTGGCGGGTTTAGCTTTTGCTCATACTGGCAAAAAGGCTAAAAGATAAGCAGTAAAAGAGGTCCAAATGGAAAAACCTCTAAACAGGTTTTGGTGTGGTTTACAATGTGTGTAAGCTTAAGAAACAAAGATAATAGGTATAGGCAGTTATGGAAATAAATAAATAGTTTTCTAAAGTAAAACAAAGCTTTAAAGATACTGTAAAATTATGTAAAAGAAAAAAACGCCACATAAAGATTGAAAATAAACAGGGAGTTTGCATTGATTTTGAAATTTTTGATGCCTAATGGACAAGAGAGAGTGACTGGGTGACATGGGATTGAAAGAGAGGCTGATGAAATAGACCAACCTAAACATTTTAAAATTCCGTAACTTTAAAACAGAAGTCAAGAAAGATATTTGTGAAAATGAACTTAGGAGAGGCATTGCTTTGGAGAAGTGATTTTTCTTTTGTTTCCACAGGAAACAAGAGGCTATGAATTCACTCCAGGTTAAGATGGATCAGCCTTGATCAAGGGAGGCCTCTTGAACCTGGGACAGGCGATCTCTATCAACAAATGTTACCACTAGTCCTCCTAGGATTTGGCCATTATCTCAAAATTTTATCAGGAACCATAAATATACTTCATCCACAGATAGCGTGAAGCAGTTTGAAGAAAACAATGTCCACATTCCCATGAGTTGGGGGGTATGGAAGTTCTTTGTTTTTTGGTGGGTTATGGATTTTTTCATATTTAGGGTAATGTAGGAATATAGGATAAAAAGACAACTATTGGTCTCAACTATTTTGCATTGTCATGGATTTTGGTATAATGATTCAAATTTAAAGTTAATTTTGTTACACTGTATATATGCTTCTATTCTGTTTAAAGGATTTTTGTATATTGATACAAATTTAAGGTTATTGTCCTTATACTGTTTATCTCTTTTTATTTTTGCTTAAGGTATTACTTATACAGTGCATGCCTATATAGATTGTTTAATTATAAAACATGAAGTTTTAGTCCTTAAAAGCTATTCAGAATAATAAAGGAATACAGGCTAACAGTCACCCACAACTCTCAAACTTATAGTCTTGTTAATTAGGTTTTCAAGGTAATACAGAGATGCACTTCAGATAGATAGGTAATTTTCAAATACTTCTAAGACCTATAAACTATGACATTAAAATGTTTTAATAACTTAGACTTTTCCTGGCATGAGCTATATCTGCTCCTGACATCACTTATTACTTCAAAGAGATGATGGGCATCAAAGAAGTTCCTTTTGGAGTTAGCTTTCAATCTGGAAAGGCTAGCCATTTGGGCATGAAACTGCTTTTGCCTGGACTGCTTGACAATATTCTGTATAAACGGGACATGTAGAATCCACAGAAAAATGATTTCTGAACTTGCAAAAATAGGGTGAGACAGTCCTTCAGGGTTCATGCTTCATGGAAGAGTTTTACAGACATTCTACTGGACACAAAAGATAGTGACTGACAAATTTTGATAAAATAGTGGAACAATCCTTCAGATTTCCTGCTCTAGTGTGAAATCTGCCAGATACTCTAGGCCTATAGGCTGAATGGATGCCTTGTCATTTCAGAAGAACTTTAGGTGACTACCCAGGCAGCCAGATGTCTCTGTCATTTCTAGCACTTTGGAAGTTGCTTGAAATGCAATTCCTGTTTACTACAGTAATATTATATCCTACTGAGGTCTTTGATAAAATTGAAGACTAGATAGCTATACTTATAATTTTCCTTAGTTATGATAAAATATAAATTAGAGATGAAACTTTAGACTCACAAAGACAGGATAGATGATAGAGTATTTTCTTTAATCTTGTCAAATACAAATAGACTAAATGTAACTGTAATTCATGCTTGAAAACTGTTTTGTTACATGTGATTTTACTATGTTAAGTTAAAACCTTCTTTTTTAATTAGACAGAAAAGGGAAAATTATGTTTTTATGTATGCTGTGAATATGTTTTATTATAATTGGTTACTAAAGAAGCTGCTTTGGTCAATAGCTAGGCAGAGATACAGGGAGAGGAAGGGCAGATTCAGAGCAGCTGTCAGCCGTCACAGGGGAAACAAGATGTAAGATAATAAGATAGCAGGATAACAAGCTATAAGCCTCATGGTAAAACACAGACTAATAGAAATGGGTTAATTGTGAGAGCTAGTTAATAATAAGACTGAGCCATCAGCCAACTGTTTATAATTAGTATTAAACCTCCAAGTGGTTAATACTATTAAGCAGGTGGGAGAAAAATGTCCAGTTACAGCTACCTGTCCTGTACCTGTGTCAAAAAGGGCTGAAGAAAGTATGAGGTTATTTTGACTCACAGGTTAAAGGAAGGGTCCTTTGAGGTAGGGAAAGTGTGGCAGCAATAGTGAGTCTGGTGGTGGCAGTAGGAGTGTGAGGCAGCTGGTCACTTTATGAAACACACAATGCAAGAGATGGATGTTAGGGCTCAGATCATCTTGTCCTTTTTACTTATAGCCTAGCCAGTAGAGTGGCATTTCCCATCCTCAGGGTGGGTCTTGCTATCTCAGCTAAACATCTTTGGAGGCATCCTCACTGATACTCACAGAGATCTGCCTCTCAGGTGAGTGTGAACCATTTGAAGTTGACAATCAAATTAAGCATCTTCCCTTTCTGTAATGGCTTCACCATGAATGACCTTGTCAGTGGTGGCATATAGCTGTGTATTATGGATGCTACCTTATGAGTGGTACTGTAGATACACAAAGTGAAATTAGTTTAGGCAGCATTTTAGGCGAACAGTGGGAAATGCTGCTTGCATTGTACTTGGGGGCTCAGGGAATACTTGAAGGCAAGCTCTTCCTGCTCCTTGGGTGAGGGCAGAATATCTGCTTCCATCCAGCTCATTTTAGCTCTGCTGTGATACACACTAAGTGCCCAATAATCTATCCACTGCTCATGCTCTGTCTCTGTCCGGTACCTACAGGGCCATGGGCATTTAAGAACTTCATATTTTGTGAAGCTGTATCCCAAATTGGCTAATTGGTTATAATATAATTGGTTATAATATAATTGTTGTTGATGATGCTTCGTTTTTTTTATTAATTCCATTAATCTATGTTGAAACATTATTGTGCATTCTGTTTCTTTTCCCTGAGGGAAATTTAGATTGGGTAAGATTTTTTTCCCCTCTGATTCTTATATTGAAATGCATTATAATGCTAATGGTTTCTCACAGTTTTCCTATCCATACTGTGAGAAGCTTTTATATGAGGAACTTAATAGCTAAATTCCCTTTCCATGGAAGAAAGGGCCCCTGCTTCACAAATCTGGATTATTTAAAACATCATTGTTTGAAAGACCTGCTTTGAAATAGTTTTAATATATCACACCTATTCATCCATTTGCAAACCTTTGTGCATGAGGTTTTGTGAGCTCACATGGAAGAATTATAATACAATAGTGCATGTAATTCAAGATGCTATAAATTCAAAATTTAATAACCTTATAAATAATATATATGTACTGCAAGAATGTACTACATAAATAAACCCATAATAGTGCTTATGATTCTAATACAAGTGCTAAAACTATGATCTTGTTTGTCTTTGGTTTCTAGGAATCTCTTCATTGTTTAGGGGGTTGTCCTTTGATTTCCGTTGCTTTGAAAAACCACTTTGATAAAAGGATACTTAAATAAGGAAATATTTATTTGATTTGCAACTCCAGGTCACAGCCTTTCACTGAGGGCGGTAAGGGCAGAAATTTGAGCAGAAACCATCGAGGATGGCTTCTTTACAGGCTTGTTTACACATGCTCAGCTAGTCTCCCTAAATATTCAAGGACCACCTACCTAGGGATGGTGCTACTCACAGTGGCTTGGGGCCTCTTGAATCAATGAACATTCGAGACAGTTTCCACATACATGCCCACAGGCCATCTGATCTGGGCAATCTGTTGTTTGAGTCTCTTTTCTCAGATGTTTCTAGACTGTGTCAAGATGAGAGGGAAAGCTAATTAAGATAGAGGCCATAACTGACATTGCTTCATTCTGTCTGCTCCCAGAAGTAGATAGTTCAACAGTTTAGGAGAATTATTAAAGAGTTTTTTTTTCACTCAAATCTTTAGAATTTCTTCTGAAAATACTGAACCTTGTGCTCAAGGGAGAAAAACTAGACAAGGGATGAATTTCTGGTGCAGAGAAGCATGCATTCAGACACATCCTTCTCATAGGAGGATGAAACAGTGGGATCCAGCATTCCTGACTGCTCTGATAGGTGGGAACATCTCTACCCACATGCAGCTGCTAACATACACTCTCAGTTCCTCTACAGTTTATTGTCCCCTTTTAATCTCTAGTCAAAACAAGGGCCAAAGCAGGTCAGATTTGCTATCAGAAATTATCCCTGTATTCATTCCATTTATTGAAGAACATGAATTAAACCTTTTATTTGAAGTCCATTTTCTTCACCATCTTTTGAATGCAGCCTTACAACTCTTATTTCTGCTACATTCATATATTGGAACTTAAAACTCACACTGATGGGATTAAAAGATGGGACCTCTGAGAGCTGATTAGGATAAGAATCAGTGCCCTTACAGAAAAGCTTCAAATCCTTGCTCATGCATTTCTTCTCCTACTGTCATGGCTACTCTACTGAGTAGCTCCTCTTAGGCACCAAGTTTACTAATAACTTGGTCTTGACTGTCCCAGATTTCATAATTATGAAAAAATGAACTTGTCCTTCCCATAACTTACCACTCTAAGGTTTTTTTAATTATTATTATAACCAAAGGAATAAAGTAAGGTACTAGCATGTTTCCTCATGTTCCCTTCATTAGGGTGAACTAATCTACTCACGTGATCTAAGTGTATCATTCATTTTCATCTCTGTGTGTAGTGTTCTTTTAACCTGTTGGAAACATGAAGCTATTTCTGTCGTTCCTCTAAGGTTCTCAACCTGTGGATCACGACCCCTTGGTGACCATGTATCAGATATTTACATTACAATTCATAACAGTAGAAAACTGCAGTTATGAAGTAGCAATGACATAATTTTGTGCTTTGGGGTCAGCACAACATGAGGGACTATATTAAAGGGTTTCAGCATTAGGAAGGTTGAGAACCACTGCTCTAAGGTTTGTGTAATACCTATCTTTTCTGAAGTTCTCAAAAACTGACATGGATAACCATCTCTCTGCTTTCTGTTCTCTTACCCAAAGCTGGCACCTATACAGCAGAGATGGCATGCCAAAATAAGCTGCATGTCAGTCATTTGGGGAAGAACTCTGCTTCTTTTGCCCCATATTCATTTGAGTTCAGCATGTGAACTTGAACGGAGGTCAACAAGAGAAGAATGGATTCCATTCATTGTGTAAGAACTGTAAGAATTCTCATGTTAATAGACTTATGAATATATCTGGCCCTGTTATAGAAACTAAATACCACAACGAACAAAGAAAAATGAGATACATATTCAAGTGGCCACATATATTGCATTAACTTTGCTTATTAAAGGGTGTGAAAGTTGGGGTACCAGCTATTTCCTGGTCACTATGGTCAATATCCAATAAGAAGCAACATAATTGAAGTTTTATTTTGACTCACAGTTTGAAGAATACAGTCAATTGTAGTGAGAAATGTTTATAGGAGCATGAGATGGTTGGTCATGTTTTGTCTGCGGAGACGAGGCAGAGAATAAACAGGAAATAGAGAGACAGTTGGATATCAAGACCAGCCCACAGTGACCCACTTCATCTAGCACCATCAACTGGAACCAAGCATTCAAATACATGAGCTTATGTAATTTCACATTCCAACCACAACACTGAAACATGGAATTAAAAAATGTGAAATATTTGAGACAATATATTCCAGTGTTTTTTACAGAGTCTGGAACTTGCTGATCTTAGAAGTGATACAATTATCATTAATTTATTTGCATTCAGCAGCCCTGAATATGTAATAGGAAGTGTGTGAGTTTGAGCAGTAGGCAGTATTAGCTTAAAATCTTGTCTGTGCCCCTCAATTACTGAGTGACCTCGGAAGTATATTTTGACTCACTGGAGACACAATTTCTCTTCACTGAAATCAGGACAGTGGTAACTACACAGAAGTTAGAGTGATGTACACCATGCCCTGAGCACTGGCCTTTAAAATAGTCTTATCAGTCCTTACAAAATTTGTAGTTAATACATAATTTTAAAGTTCATTAGCCAAATTTTATTTTTATACATTGTGTGCATCTGTGTTTGAGAGAGAGAGTGTGTGTGTTTGAGAGAGAGAGAGAGAGAGAAAGAGAGAGAGAGAGTTTGTATGTATACACAAAATTTTTAGAAAGTCTTTCTCTGTAGCTCTCCACATTACTTTTTGAGGCAGGGTCTCTCACTGTCCTTGAAGCTTACTGAGTTGGCTAGACTTCAAGTTTCCTCCTATCTCCTCTTCCTAAGCACTGGAGTTACAGATGTGAATCATGGTGCCTGGATTTTTACATAGATGCCTAGGATCTGAACTCATGTCTTATGCTTGTATAGCAAGCACTTTCCCACTGAGTTGTCCCCACTAATCCAAACTGATATAAGGGTTATTGAGTACCTACAATCTCTTTCTCTCTCTCTCACACACACACACACATTTAGTAAAATCTGTTAACTATGTAGAAAAGCACCATCCTTTAGACATTTTAGTATCTGTAAAGATTCAGTGAACAGGGATACTGAAGAATCTAGCACTTTCCTGCCACCCTTGACCCCCAACATCCCCACCCTCCACACCAACCCTCAATATGGCTTTGAGCATTTACAGATTCAAATTAGTGCATAATGATTATGCTCAGGATATATATAATCTATCTGCCAATTTTTTTCCATACCACTTAAGATGCCAATTGACATTTATGGATATATTAACATAAACTTGAATAAATTGCTAATAAACTGCCACCATGACATGGAAATGTACACAAATGCAGATGCATCAGCTAAGCTGCACTAACTGAAGTCTGGAAGGGAAATTACCCTTTTGTCACTTGACATTTGGAGACACTGACCTTTAGCTCAGTTGCAACAACATTATGGTTTGATTTCATGTGCTTTCTTGTTCCATTCCCGGTTGATTCCCCTTTTGGATTCCCAGAGGACAGGACACACCAGCCTCTAGGCATGCCACTGTTCCTTGCCCTTCTTGCTTAGTGAAGCACAAACATTTGTTTAGGAATGTGGGACAGTGTGTAGCAGGTACTTGGCCTCCTAGAGATTTCTGTCAGTGCTACAACTGAGATAGAGGGCTTTTAATGGGAAGGGAGAGTGGAATTAGGAGTCAGTCTACAGGGAGAAGAAATGGAGGGAGGACCACAAAGAGTTGAAAGGAAGAGACTTGTTTCAGGATGATGGCAGGAAATGAACAGTGAAGTTGCAGGACTGTTATATCAAACATTGTAAAGCAGAGTTCCTGTCTACAAGGGACATCACACTATTCCTGGCTATACCTTCTCCATGTCCTATTGAAACTATAGCTGAGGACTAATGTTCAGGTCTTCACCCAGAGTATTAGTGGTGTCTGTCTCTGTTCATGTAAGGAGGAGTGCATATATTTGTGCAGATGTATGTAAATATATGTGTAACTGCATGAGGAAGACAAAGGATACCACAGGTTTTATTCCTCAGGCACCACCTCCCTTCCCCTTTTGAGACTAAGTTGCTCACTGGCCTAGAGATTGATAAGTTGACTAAGTTTGATTGACTACCCAGGTTCAGGGACCAGGCCATTTCTATCTCACTAGCATTGTAACTGCAAACAGACATTGCCATACCTCACTCCATAGACCAATTTCTTTTAAAATTAAGATTTCCTTTCTGTTTCTAAGGCTTGGAATTGAACCCAGGGCCTGACATGTTCTGGGCAAGCTTTCTGCCACTAAGCTACTGTTCCTATGTCAGCTCTTTTCCATGGGTTCTGGGGATAGGACTCGGATCTCATGTTTGTAAGGCAAGCATTTTTCTACCTCCTTAACCTCACTACAATTTTTTATACGATTTATTTATTTTTAATCCTAACTGAAGGATATCTGCATCCAGGCAAAGTCTCTTCTGCATTTTGCTTGCTGAGCTTGCTGTAGATTTTCAGGCTCTGGGGATAGGTGCAGGATGCTTGTGGGTTCCAGATAGTCAGTGATTCCTTCTGTTCTGTCCACACCCTTCCCCACTGTTTTCCCAGGTAGAACCTTTGTAACTTTAGCTGTAGCCCAGACAGTCAGTCACTGCTTTCTTCCATATTATTCCCTTTTTAGAAAGACTTTTTCCTATCTTATTGGCCTGGTCAATGAATACTCTTTGCCTTTACAAGACTTTGATGATCCCATTGGACTGTCTCTTTCTCTCTAACCTTACCTCACATGGCCCCTGCGAGAACTGCTCAGGGTCTGGTTTCCTTGCTCAGCGCAGCCATTCTGTTATTTACCATCATGGCAGGCTCAGTATTCAGGCTCCATTTGAAATTTCTTTCTTATTTATTTATTTTTAAATTTTTATTGCCTTATAAATAATGCCATTCAAAATTTCCACTTCCTCCCCTACTCTCATTTCCTCCTGCTCCCCCATTCACCCTCCTTCCTCCCCCTCCAGTCCTAAGAGAAGTCAGGGTACCCTGCCCTGTGGGAAGTCCAAGGCACTCCTCCCTCTATCCAGGCCTAGGAAGGTGTACATCCAAACAGACTAGGATCCCCAAAAGCCAATACAAGCAGTAGAGGCAAATCCCAGTGCCATTATCATTGGCTTCTCAGTCAGCCCCCATTGTCAGCCAT
>LOEQ01005851.1:53661-68281 GCA_001685075.1 Bramus lutescens | reverse complement strand
GATGGTTGTGAGCCACCATGTGGTTGCTGAGAATTAAACTCAGGACCTCTGGAAAAGCAGGCAGTGCTCTTAACCGCTGAGCAATCTCTCCAGCACCTACATGTAGCTTTTACCCTCAACCTCTGAAACAGGGTTGTTTTTCTATCTTTCTTGGTCATTTTGGAAGAAAACATTTAGAAACATCAGTTCTAAACAACTCTTTAGCTAAATTCCAAAAGTTTAAAGGTCTGGAAGCTTTGGAAGCTTTTTTTTTCTCTTTTTATTTATTTATTTATTTTTATTGATAATTTTATACTCCCATCTTTTTAAAAATCTTAATTGTTCCTTAGATGGTTAGACTTTCCTATAGATACAAGTCATGTCTCCTCCATTGACTAATGACTGAAACCATTATTCCTCTGAAAGTGGTCTTCTAGTTCTGGGGGCTTCATTAGTATTTCTTTGGGCTGCCAACCCTCCAATCTAATGTTCTTAACATTCATAAAAATATTTTCTAGATGAGAGAGTTTACATGTTGTTATACAGTTTTATATAGTCTACAAACATGCTT
The DNA here is from genome assembly GCA_001685075.1 of Bramus lutescens. Taxonomy (NCBI): domain Eukaryota; kingdom Metazoa; phylum Chordata; class Mammalia; order Rodentia; family Cricetidae; genus Bramus; species Bramus lutescens. The sequence goes on along the minus strand of LOEQ01005851.1, from coordinate 67,731 downwards.
TTGTTTTAAGTACTAAGGATACAGGCCTTTCAGCTCCCAACCTTTAAGCTTTAACCTTTATCTTCCAGTTGTTACGCTTTACCACACACAGAAAATTGGACATAGATATTATCAGTATTGTTTTTAGCAGTACCATTTTACACACAGTCCTGTGTAAACACACACACACACACACACACATAGACTGTATGCCTTCTATATCCTAGGTCACTGCCTATTACATCACGGCTTTTCTTACTACACAACATGTTCTCCTTACTCACAAACATCTTAGCTGCATCTATTTCTATACTTTCTTTAGTCCCTCACATATATTTATGCTTTCATTACATCAGTTTGATTCTAAATTCAAATACTTGTATTTGTCATCCAATACTGTAACATTGCTGCATAACCAAACAACCTCTTCTCAGTGGTTTTAACTACTAGTCATTTGTTTAGCTCACAAAAAAAATTAGTAATGATTTAGAAATGAATTTTTGGGCCATTATTCAGATTTTACTTGGCCTCACTAGTACATTTGGAGGCTGACTGGCTGCCATCCAGGGTACCAGACATGTATCTCACCTTATACAGCAGCTAGCTTGGCATTTCTTTTATGAGGGCACACACACACACAAAAAAAATGTATGAGAGATAGAAATTCCATGTACAGTTCCGAGGATCTGATTTCTTTCTATTTTCCTTTAATATTTCTTAAAATTTAGTTTTTGAAAATTATAAACTATTGTTGAATGTTTCATTGGCAAAATTAGTTTCTTAGCCAAACCCAGAATTGATGCAGGAAGTACTGCCAAAAGTGTCAACATAAGAAGACAGGAAAAATTGCAGTCATTAATTCAGTAAATGTGGCATACTTGTAATGTAACCGTCTCAATTATGAATACTTATTTTCTTTCAAATAAAATTATAGATGTTTTGAAAAATGAATTATGGCAATTTTAGTATTTAGCAATGATTTAGCATTTATCTTCTAAAATAGAAGATAAGGAGGACAGAAAAATAGTTCAAGAAGATGACAAACTATCCAAGAGTTTTCAGCATCCAAAAGAAATATAATATAATAATTAAAGAAACTATTGAACTCAGAAAACAATGGGGTGGCCTTGAAACTGACATAATCCAGCTAAAAGCACTATTCTTCCATTACACCATAACACACAAATTGTCAGGAATTCAGTAATTTTTCTCAAATGAGGACTGAAATCTAGATTTTGATGTAACATGCTTTAAAAACTGTGGCTAAAAATTCATGAAATATAAATCTACTACTAACAATATTCTTATTATATATAATCACAGAAGAAGAATCTACAACTTAAGTCAGGATCAGTCCTGTAGCTTGACAGATTATAGAGTTTACTTTAGGCATTTGTCAACAACTATTTTAGAAGGATTTCTGTGTGGCTTTTTTTAAGAATAAAATACAGGGTCTCATACTTGCTATGTAAATGTTTTACTGCTCATCTGTATGCACAGACAAGCAAATGCTTCCTAATTTGAAATTCAACATGTCACAAATTGTTCTAATCTGGCAATAAACTCCTAGGAATTAGCACATAATCAATGACTTTTTAGCTTTTTATTAATACTACATAGGTATTCAGATATTTTCTTAATTTGATGATGGCCATCCCAAAAAAATGGCAATTTGGTCAAAAGCATGTTTGTAAATGATTTAGGCTCAATATAAAGCTCATAAATCTATCTAGCACCAAATAGATAGCTGTAAATAGCCAGTGACTATGTGAAATTCTTAGGTACATTCTTCTATGCAATGTATGGGAAAAAAGGTATGTGAAAATAGTACAGAGTAGTGAAAAGAAATTAAACAAATTTAATCGTCACTACTTAGACTTTAGAAATCAGTCCATGCTGCCATGCATTAAATAAATAAGAATAAATCTCTTCTTGGACCCAAAAATAGCAAGTTATTTTAGCAATTCATTGCAGAAATGATACAAACAATACAAATTTTTATCTCATGGCGAGTTTGCATTTAAAAAGGGAAGTTCCATTTTGGAATACATTTACAACAGAGTGAAGAGGATAGTAATGTACAATGACTTACTGTCCCAGTGTCCTAGAAACAGAAGTGGTTCCCTAGAAGTAGAGTTTTCGGTGTCAAAACAAGCAGAACAAACTAAAACAATGTGAGCAGTCTAGAGGAAATTTAAAACAACACTTAGGAAATAAATAAAAGGATGCCAACACACATATCCTAAAGAAGAGCATAGAGAAGGCATTTTAAGTTTTTCTGTGAATGTTTAAAGGATGTTGCCATTATTTATGTGTATGATTGTGGGTTTATAAGGACAAGTAAGTGAACATGTAGGTAGACACAATTTGTTTTAATGTAAGAAAAATTATCTTTGCTACCCAAAGACTGAATTGAATAGATCAGAGGATAGTCTTTGATGAGAATCCTCAAGTAATGGGCGAACTTCATAATGATTCTTTAATAATGCAAGTATTGCTTTAGTAATTACTATTAAACATCCATGAAAATAAGACTTGAATTTTTGATTTAGAAGAAATATCAGCTCTTTATTGTAAAATTGATTTATGCATGATTCAATTAAGAGAATATTTTTATTTAGCTTAATAGCAAGTACACATTTAAATGTCTTATATTTACTATCAAAAAGGAGTAGGCAATTTTGTAAAGGGCAGTAGTGAAACTAATATCAATCTGGGGTTAGTGTAGCAACTGATGTAAGCTGTCAAGCCACTTTTGAAGCAGCCTTGGATAAAAGACCTGCCATGGATGAAGAAAGACCATTTTAGAAGAGAATGAGAAACAGTCACAGAGGATAGTGAAATAATTCAAGCATTAAATTAACTCTTACATGTTTACCAAAGGGATGACGAGAAATATGCCTCCTCCTCTACTTCTCAAAGAGTGTTTAAGCTACTAGAGAGATTGAAATGTCAACTACTCAGATAGCATCAGTGCCCCATTTAAACCTGAATTTTGCCTCTACCAATTTCTATATCATTCACCGAAAGAAAAAAATCTTAAGCCTTTTCCTTAATCTCTTGCATTTGGGTCAAATAGCACCAGGAAGTAGTAATATTTAACCCTTAGTCACATTTCAAAATACTTCCATCTGCCAGATGCTACCAGTTTTATTACCCACAGGACAGAGCAGCCCTTCAGGAGGTTGAATGGCAAAGAATTGGCTAAACAGCAGATCCCTAGGCAGTAATACAAATCTCAATTTTGTTTTCAAAATTCTTGCTTACATAATACAGTCTATGTGAGTTTGCTAATTTACAATACTCCCCCATCCTTACTTCCTTATTTGATGTAAAGGTAAGTTTGTTTTTAGATTACTAATTGCATGAGAGTAAGCTACAGTGAGATACAAATAAGGTTGCAAAGACCAACAGAAGCTAAACTTACTGTGCTCTGATTAAATGCAGTTCTGTACATATGTCTCATGGAGCTACAGAGAAAAAAATAGGTACACAACCTGAATTTCTGAAGCTTAAACTTTCTGAAGCAAGACAAAATAAAAGATTCCAATTTAACAAGTATCAGTGCAACACACACTAAAGACTTAAAAATCTTAACAGGTTTGCCTTAGAGTGGAAATGAATCAAAGTTTACAGGTGGAGAAATGAGAAGTGTCCACTTGCTGATTCTTATGTGTCTTTTTGCTTTACATCTTCTTTATTTGGCTATTTCAAGTAACATCTTGTTTTAATCCCCAAATCTCCCATTTTGATGTTACATTGTGTTCATCCCAATTATTGGTGTAATAGGTGCCAGAATCCTCGTTTTGTCTCTTTTTTTGAGTGTGAACTTAAATAGGAATTATATAATAAGAATCTGGGCGAAATCAGATGCTGCCTTCTGAAAGCCCTTTGTGAATATTGTCATTTTCAGATCCTCATTCGTCTTTATGTGCACAACCTTAACTCTCCACACCTCATGCTATCTGCTCTATCATCCTTATCTATTCTCTCCCACCATTATTACAGTCACTACTACATATTTCAACTGTGGACATTAGAAATTCAATATTTGCATTGTTGACTCATCCATCAGCCCAATTTCAAAATTCTTGGACTCTGAATTAACAATTGAGATGCCTGGTACCCTCAATCTCATGGCTGTTTATTAGGTGGATATAAACTGATTATAAGGATTTTTTTTACTTCAGAAAACCTAAAAATTCAGCATGCTCACACACCAAAACTTTATCTTATTGCTGAAATAAAAGCATGATATAATTCCTACCTACCAAACTTGCTTTAAGCTCCTGGAAATTTTATATTTATTGACTCCACAATGTTTTATGCCAAATAAACAACATACACCTGGCCTTTCTTTCTTTTTACCTAGAGTAGAAGTGAAAATATCTTTTTTATATTATTGTTTTATATATATTTTGACAACACAGAAACAAGGATATATATTTGTACCATATGGTTTCCCATAAAGCCTGGATCAAAGCCATTACTCAATAAATGTATTGTGAAAAAACATGAAGTAATTATCACAGCGATATTTCTGGTTCTTTGACAACATTTTTTCCTTTCAATTCTAAGAGCTACAAATAGTACATCTAAAAGGACTCTGGTACAGCACTGTTCTAATGACTCAACTTCTCAGGTGAACCAATTTGTTTTCAATTAAACATAAATTATTCTTAATCTTTGCACATGTGTGCTATTTACTATTAATTTTGTGTCTTGATTTGTAAGTTTCGCATATCTACAAATGTTTATTGCTTATTTTCCCCTCAATACCTGACAGCTCCTAGCCTTGGGATTCATAAGCAGTTTTCTTCCCTATAGCAATGCACATTGCTTATGGGGCACTATAATTTACTGATGGATGAGCATGTTTTCTTTCTCTTTGAAAGAAAGGTAAAGGGATTATATGAAATTCTTGTATAGCTACATGAAAAGGAGTGTTTAAGAGAGAATGTCACATTGAGCAACCAGTCTTTTTCAAAATATGGACATGTTCATGTAGTGAAATTGCTCATGTTTAAACATTTAAGTGTTTTAAATTATTCTATAATGTAAGTAGGCCTTTGTGAAGGACATCTTTTTTTACTCACCATGAAATTGCTTTTCCAGGCCAAGTTGTTCATGACTTGACAACCTCTAACCAGTTTCACTTCATTACTCCTTGGTAGAAAAGCTTCTGGCAATGTCAGCCTTGTTGCTTTCAGAACAATTGCTCTTTTGAGGACATACACAAATTATGGACAAACCGAGAGATAACATTACATTTATACTAATAATTTTATAATACAAATTGTATATAACAATGTCCAGATATTATAATATATAATGATATTCAGATATTATACATAATTTATATTATAATGCCTATAAATAAGAGTTTATAATTATGAAAGAGGAAGGTTTCTGTTAGATATCTCAGACTGGGAAGCCAAAGGTGCTGAATGCCTGAGTAAGGATGAAGCAGATAAAGCTTTATAGAGATAGTTACTGGACTAAAAACACAGATAAAGCTTTATAGAGATAGTTACTGGACTAAAAACACAGATAAAGCTTTATAGAGATAGTTGCTGTACTAAAAACACAGAAGATTGTAATTATTTTCACTGAGAGATGTGCAGGAGTCAAAACTAGATAATGTCTGCAGTAAAACAACATCTAAAACCTGAATTATTCTACAGTGTTAGAGGTAACTGTTTGTCTGGCAATAAACAATAATCGTACCAAACTATGCCCAAAGAAATCATGTCATGAACTAAAGTTTCACTGTCAACTGTAAATAAGGTATTAATATACTAAATTATCAGACAATGACTATAGAAAAAAATGACTATTGTAGAATTTTAAAATCTTGTGAGAACCAGGAACTAAAAAGGATTGTATGCATCAGACAGCCAATAAGGGATTTCACTCCTGGACATGCTCCTGGCCTTTATGTTGTTGTTGCTGTTCCATAGGCTTTTCTAAATGAGCACGTTTCAAAGCAGACATTCTGATAATTTTGATTCTTATACTTTCTGTTTTGTTTTTCCTATTTTTAAAGGATTCAAGATGTACTAGTTGTAATTCCTCTTTGAAAGTGTGGGAGAATTCTGCTGTAAATCCATCTGGCCCTGGGTTTTTGTTTTAAGGTTAGAAGGATTTTTATTACTCTCTGCATCTCTGGCTTTGTTATTAGTCTGTTTAGGATATTGGTCTACTCTTAGTTTACTTTTAGTGGTTTGAGTGAATCGAATTCATCCATTTCTTTTAGATATTCCCATCTAATGGAATTAATGTTTTTAAAATATCCCCTGCTAGGTGTGCAGTGGTATCATATGCATTTAATCCCAGCACTTGGGAGGCAGAGGCAGGCTGATCTCTGTGTGTTCAAGGCCAGCCTGGTCTACAAGTGCTAGTTTCAGGATAGGCACCAAAGCTACATAGAGAAAAACAGTCTTGAAAAAAAAATTCCCCTCATAATAGAAATATTCTCTATTTCTTTGGTTTCTGTTGTAAAGCTTTCCAGTTCATATCTGATTCTGTTAATTTGTGCACTCTCTTTTATTTAGGGTTTGTCTAGCATGTTTATGTTCTTTATAGGTTTTAGATTTATTGATTCTGTGTATTATTATTTGTTTCTATTTCATTAATTCCTTGTTTGATTTTCATTATTTAATACCATCCACTGGGTTTGGGTTTGGTTTTGGCTTATTGTTTTTTCAAACTTTTGAATTGCATCCTAAAGTCTTTCATGTTTATTCTTGGTTTGGATATAGGTAATAGGGCTATAAACTTCCCTTTATAATTGTATTTAATATACCATGATAGACTTGTTGTACTGTGTTTTTCTTTCCATCTAGTTCCAGGAATATTTAATTACTTCTTTTGTTTCTTCTTTGACTTATTTGTCACTCAGTCATAAACTGTTTATTCTCTATTTGTTTACACACTTATTAGAGTTTTGTTTGCTCTTGAATTCTTTACTATATAGTGGTCCAAAAGAATACCAGGCATTATGACTCCTTACAATTTTTCGGACATCCTTATTGATACTTTACTCATTCTTTCTTCTGTATTCATCTTTCTTCCCTTCCAAAAAGAGCCCCCAATTCTCCCATTTCTCCATCAGATCATTTTATTTTTCATTTCTCATTACATTCTTCCCTCTTTCTTCTGTGCTAACCACCCTCTATTTCCCTAAGGGGACCCCTTATGTCCAAAATCAGATTACTTGTACCCTGTAATATTCCTCTCTATCATTCTCCAACTACCTTATCCTGGCAAATGTCATTTATTTTCCTGGTTTCTGTAGTTAGTATAAGCAGTATATTCACATATGAAAATCTAGAACTAGGTACCCCCAATATGAACGAACACATATTTGTCATTATGGGTCTGAGTTACCTCATGCAGTATGATCAATTTACATGTAAAGTTCATGAATTCATTATTCTTTATTACTGTCTACTATACTATAGTATATATTTACAGTATTCTCATTATCCATTTGTCAGTTATACAGCATTCAGGTTGTATCCATTTACTAGCTGTTGTGAATTAAGTGGCAATTAACTGGCTGAACAAGTATTGGTGGAGTAGGATATTGGAAACTTACTTCATATGTCATAGAGTGGGTCATGGTAGATTTATTTTTACATTTTTGAGAATTATCCACACTGATTAACCTAGTTTGCAATCCCACCAACAGTGAATGAGAATTCCATTTCCCTATATTCCTTTTCTGCATTGTTGTTCTATTGAACTTTGTCATTCTGACTGGGATAAAATAAAATTTCAAAGTTGTTTTTATTTGCATTTCTCTAATTCCTAGGTATTATGATTATTTTTGAGATATATCTTAGCCACCCTTTTTTCTTTCTTTCTTCCTTTGTTTCTTTTTTCTTTCTTTTTTCCCTTTTATCTATTTCTCTTTTTTGAGTACTTTCTCTTCAATACCCAGACCCAATTTTTGAATGGGTCATTTTGACTCTTTGTTTTTTGAGTGCTTTGTATATTCTGTCTTTTGGGGCCATTGATACTTAGAGTGATAACTGGAAAGTGTAAATAGCTTGCTGTTATTTTGTTGTTATATTATTGGCTATTTTGTGTTATTAGTTGTGGTTTGTCAATAGGCCAAGCAGTGGTGTAACAGTACAGTTTCTGTGTGGTTAAACAAATGAGCAACTTTCCTCAACAGATTGGCGCAGGAGACAGACACATTGGAACCTTTCTGATAAACCACAAGCCTTGTGGCAAAATATAAAATAATAGAAAAGTGTTAATTTAAGATGTAAGAGCTATCTAGAAACATACTTACCCTATTGGCCAAACAGTATCACGAGTAAAAAAAAATATGTATACTTCACCAAGCAGAAAGCAGGAAGCAGTTTGGACAAAATTACACCCAAATTACCAAATAATGCTTATGAATGTTTAGTTACATTTAAAGGGGGATATGATATAGAGATGAATATTTTGCATTTGTATGGGTCTTGGTCTATTGATACAAATTTAAGGTCATATTTGTTCTATGTATATGTCTGATCATTATTAATGTATTGTACATTTGTGCAGCTCATTTAAAAATGTAATGTATAATTAAATACAGGTTAATAGATAGTCATCTATAATAGTCAAGCTTGTATTCATGTTAATTAGATTCTGGATGTACAGAGATATATTTCAGAAGCATAGTTATTCTTCAAATCTTTCAAAGACTAACAAAATATGGCATTTAAAATGTTTTTAAAACTTAGGACTTTTCATAAAAATGAGATATATCTGTTCCTGACAGCACCAATTACTTCAAGAGGAAGATAGGCATTGAAGAGGATCATTATGGAGTTTGCTAGCCATTTGGGCAAGAAACTGTTCTTGCCTGGACTGTTTGATGGTATGATGTATGAACTGGATATGCAGAACCCACAGAAAAATGGCTGCTGAACTTGCCTATAGGTGATATGGTCCTTCAGGGTTCCTGTTTCATGAAAGACTCTGCCAAACATTCTGCAGGACACAGAAGAAAGTGATTGACAAAATGCCAATATAGGTGGAAATGTCTTTGAAATTTCCTGATTCATGGAAATATCTGCCAGTTATTATGGGCCAGTAGGCTGAAGATGGGTTACCAGAACATTACAGAAGAACTTTGGGTGACTGTCTAGGCAGAGAGATGTCTCTGTCAATTCTAGAGTTTTGGAAATTTCTTACAATGCACTTCCTGTTTACTTAGGTAGTATTATATTCTTCTGGAGACTTTGATGAGTAGATAGTTATAATTATAGTTTTCCCTAGTTATGATAAAAGATAAAGTAGATATAAATATTATAACTGTAATTCTTGCTCAATACCTGTTTCGTTATGTGTAATTTTAATAGGTAAAAATGACAACCTTCCTTTTTATTTAGACAGAAAAGGTGATGTGGGATTCCCCTCAGTATGCTATGAATATGTTTTATTGCCATTGGTTAATAAAGTAGCTACTTTCATCCAATGGTTTAACAGAATATAGCCATGCTGGAAAAGGTGTATATAGAGAGTAGGCAGAGTCAATATGAAGCCATGTAGCTGGCACAGGAGGCAACAACCTCAGATAGAACCTTACCAGTAGGCCACAACCACATGGCAATATACAGATTAATAGAAATTGGTTAATTTAAGATATAAGAGTAGGCAATAAGAAGCATGAGCTAATGTGCCAAGCAGTGTGGTAATAATACAGTTTCTGTGTGGTTATTTTGGGTCTGGACAGCCAGGAAACAAATAAACTTCCTCTGTCAACATTTTGTTTTTCAATACATTAACAGTTTTATAAACACACATTAGAAAAACACACATAAAATTGCATGTGTTTAGTATTCTAATTTATAAGATGCAAAGAAATTTGTGACATCATCTAAAAAAATTTGTTTAAAAGACCTATTACAATTCAAAGAATAAGAGTATGTATGACACACTTTTTTGATGACATGACAGACAAATACAACAGTTCTTTAAAGAAATGAAAGCTAATGATTATAAAATCACAATTGGATATAAATTGAAAATATCCAAAATACTATCAGGCAAAAATAACTCCCTGATAAACCAAACTTAGAAACATAATTAACAGAAGTTTCATATTAAAACCATCTTGAAAAGGAAATATTTATGAGGAAAATTATGCAGAGTAGAAGTTCAGTAATGCAGAAGAGTGAGGAATTCCTGAAAGGACAAATTCATGTACATATTGGTAATTAAAATAACATTAATTATTAAATACATGGTTTAATATATAAGTGAAATAAAAAATCCTAGGCAACAAGATGAAAATATTTGTAGAGGGTGAAATATTAAAGTGAAAATGAAGTGGAAGTATTAACAGACCATTGCATTACTTAAGAATTAGCAAATTTACTTATTCACATATTTCGCATTAATGAGAAAATAATTCATGTTATAATGTTTAGAGTAACTGTTAAAAAGCACAAAACTATTATCTACTAGGATTATAAAAATAAATAGAATAATAGCAATGGAATAAGAAGACTGTAGACAAGACAGGTATATTAAATGACAATAACTAAAGATTTTAGTTACAGACAAATGTTGGCAGACTGAAAATGAAAATACAAACCAAATGTTGCTTCCTAGAGATAAACTAACTATGAAGAAATTTAAAAGAATACTGAGGTGACTAAGAGTTAAGTCAACAGCCTTGTGGCAGGATACTCCACTCTCTAGGCCCTCCACAGTGGGATGAAACCCTGGGCATCTTCCCCAACTCCCTCAGCTTTTCTAGCCAACAAGCAGGAGATTTTCCTGCAGGTAGACTCCACCAACAGCACAGCCCTATCCACCTGACCCTCCAAGCTACTAGCCCCACCCTGCTCCCAAACCTGCCTACCTTCCTGTAACCTTAGTGCAACTCTGAAATACAGCTTGCTCCAATACTGAGGGTACTAAGAGATTGCTCTAATACTGAGGGGACAAGAGCTTGCTCTAACACTGATGGCACCAAGAGAGAGGAACAACTGAGCAAACCAGTAGAAAAGACAAATAGAACAGGCTTAGAGAGACCTCAGAAGCTTCCTGAAATACATACATTGACAGTACAGAGCAGACCAAGAAAAATTTCCAAACACCCAGACAGCCACTGTAAGGATTGGATCAAGACAAAATGACACTGTCAGCCTCATTTGAAGGAAGAGATGGGTAGGTGCCAATGTTGGAATTCATCCAATAACCTTAAAAGGAACATGGTAACACCAGAACCCAGTGGTCACATGACAGGAAGACTTGATCATCCAAACACAGAAGAAGCAGAAGAAAATGACATTAAATGTAAGTTTATGAAAATGATGGAGACCTTTAAAAAGAAAATGAAAAGCTTTCATAAAGAAATGGAGGAAAAGACAAACAAAATTTGGAAAAAATTAATAAATCACTCAAAGAAAACCAAGAAAAAAACAATCAAACAAGTGAAAGAAACAATTCAAGACTTGAAGACGGAAATAGAGGACACAAACCAAGGGAATTCTGTGTAGTAAGGAGGAGTGGGCCTCATCCAACCACCCAGCTAGATTAACCCCCAAAATAATCAGGCAGAAACTGTATTAATTAAATTACTGCCTGGACCATTATCTCTAACCTCTTTTTTTACTAACTCTCACATCTTGCTTTAACCCATTTCTAGTAAATTCTGTATTACCATGAGGTTGCAACTTACTGGGAAAGATTCTAACCAGCATCAGCCTCTGGCAGGAGCTTCATGGTGGCTGCCAATCTGCCCTTCTTCCCAGAATCCAGTTCTTTCTTCCCCACCTATCTAAGTTCTGCCTTAACAAAAGGCCAAGGCAGATTCTTTATTCAACCAATGAAAGCAACACAAATACAGAAGGACCTCCTCCACCAATTCTGGATATGGAAAATCTGGGTAAATGAACAGGAACTAGAGAAACATACATAACCATCAGAATGCAAGGGATAGAAGCAAGAATCTCAGGGGTTGATGATAATATAGAGCAAATAGACTTATTGGTAAAAGAAAACACTAAATACAATCAATTCTTAACACAAAACATCCATGAAATCTGGGACACCATGAAAAGACCAAATCTAAGAATAATATGGGTAGAAGAAGGAGATAAACTCCATCTCAAAGGCACAGAAAATATATTCAACAAAATCATAGAAGAAAACTTTCCCAACCTAAAGAAGGAAATCCCTATGAAGGACAATAAGCTTACATAGTGGATCAAAAAAAAGCCCCCCTCACCATATAATAATCAAATTGCAAAGCATACAGAATGCAGAAAAAATATTAAGAGATACAAATGAAAAAGGTCAAGTAACATATAAAGGTAGAGCTATCAGAACTACATCCGAATTCTCAGTGGAAACCATGAAAGCCAGAAGGTCCTAGACAGATGTGCTGCAGGCACTAAGAGATGATGGATGCAAGCCCAGTCTACTATATCCAGCAAGCTTTCAATCACCATCATGGAGAGAAAACAAGATATTCCATGACAAAAAACAGATTTAAGAATACTTTTCCACAAACCCAGAGTTACAGAAAGTACTAGAACATTGAATTTTGACAAAAAATCTAAAATTATACAATGGAACAAAAAGACAAGAAAGTATCTTCAACAAATGGTGCTGGCATAACTGCATGTCAATATGAAGAAGAATGAAAATAAATCCATATCTATCCCCATGCACAAAACTCATGTCTAAATGGATTAAAGACCTCAATGTAAATCTGACCACACTGAATATGATAGAACAGAAAGTGGGAAGTAGTCTTCATTGCATGGCACAGGAAACCACTTCCTAAATTTAACCCCAGTAGCACAGACACTGAAAACAAAAATAAATAAATGGGACCTCATGAAACTGAGAAGCTTCTGAAAAGCAAAGGACACAATCAGTAAGTCAAAAAGGCAGCCTACTGAATGGTAAAAGAGCTTCACCAACCCCACATCAGACAAAGGACTGATCTCCAAAATATATAAAGATCACAAGAAATTTGACATTAAAATTGTAAATAACCCAATTGAAAAATGGAGTACAAAACTAAATAGAGAATTCTCAACAGAAGAATCTTATATGGCCAAAAGATACTTAAGGAAATGTTCAACATCCTTAGCCATCAGGGAAATTCAAATCAAAATAATTCTGAGATAACAGATATACACCTATCAGAATAGCTAAGATCAAGAAAAAATGATAGTGTATGCTGAAGAGGATTTGGAGTAAAGGGAATGCTCATTCATTGCTGGTAGGAATGCAAACTTCTACAACCACTTTGGAGATCAGTATGGCAGTTTCTAAGAAATTTGGGAATCAACTTACCCCAGGATCCAGCAATACCCCTCTTAGGCATATACCCAAAAGATGCTCAATCATAGCACAAAGGCATTTGTTCAACTATGTTCATAGCAGCATTATTTCCAATCGCCAGAACCTGGAAACAACCTAGACACCCCTCAACCAAAGATTGGCTAAAGAAAATGTGGCATATTTGCACATTAGATTACTCAGCGGTAAAAAAAGAGAAAGCAATGGCATCTTAAATTTTGCCTGCAAATGGATGGAATTAAAAAAAACACTATCCTTAGTGAAGTAACCCAGAACCAAAAGGATGAATATAGCATGTACTCACTCATAAGTGGATACTCACTATAAACAGGATATTGAGCCTAAAAATCATGATTCTAGAGAAGCTAAGCAATAAGGTGAACCCTAAGAAAAACATATATAGATCCACCTGGAAATTGGAAACAGACAAGATCACCTGACAAAGTTGGGAGCATGGGGGTTGGGGGAGAAGGGAGGGCGAAAGGGGAAGAGAAAGAGAGAATGGGAGGGTTGAGGAGAACTTGAGAGAATGGGATAGTTGAGATGGAGGAAGGAGAGTTATGAGAGGTAGGAAAGATTTATCTTGATTGAGGGAGCCACTATGGGGTTAGCAAGAAGCCTGGCTCCAGAGAAATTCCCAGAACTCCACAAGGATGACCCCAGCAATAGAGGAGAGGGGGCCCAATCTTAACTTGCCCTGTAGTCAGACTCATGAATATCTTAAATATCACCATAGAACCTTTATCCAGCAACTGATGGAAACAG
>LOEQ01005851.1:17546-46600 GCA_001685075.1 Bramus lutescens | reverse complement strand
ATTTTCATTGAATTTTAGGAAGTCTTTAGTTTCTCCCTTTATTTCTTCCTTGACATATTAATGCTTCAGATGAGCACTGTTTAGTTTCCATGTGTTTGTGGGCTTTCTGGAATTAGTGTTGCTGTTGAATTCTAATTTTAGACATGGTGATCTGATAAGATACATGGGGCTATTGCATTTTTTATCTGTTTCTTTTTTCCTGAATATGTGGTCTATTTTTGAGAAGGTTCCATGAGGTTCAGAGAAGAAGTTATATTCTTTTATGTTTGAATGGAATGTTTTGTAGATGTCTGCTAAGTTCATTTGCATCATAACATCTGTTAATTCCTTTATTCCTCTGTTAATTTTTTGTCTGACTGACCTGTCCAATGGTGAGATTGGAGTGTTGAAGTTAGTATGTGGGGTTTAATGTATGTTTTAAGCTTTAGAAGTGTTTCTTTAGCATATTAGAGTACCCTGTATATTGGGCATAGATGTTCAGTACTGAGATTTCCTCTTGATGGATTCTTCATGTGACTAATATTAAATGTCCTTCTTTGTCTCTTTTGATTGATTTTACTTTGAAGTTTATTTTGTTAGATAGTAGGATAGCTACACCAGCTTGTTTCTTAGGTCCATTTGACTTGAAATTTAATTTCCCAACACTTTTACTCTGAGGCATTTTCTTTCATTGTGGTTGAGGTATGTTTCTTGCATGCAGAGAAGGATGGATTTTGTTTTCGTATCTAATTTGTTAGCTTTTTTTCTTTTTAATGGTGAGTTGGGTCCATTTATATTAAGGGATATTAATGACCAGGGATTGCTATCTCCTGTTAATTTAGTTTTCATTGTTGGTGATGTTATTTTGTATGTTTTTCCTTTCTTTGGGATTTGCTGTTGTGAGGTTATCAATTTTCTGTGTTTATGTTCATATAGCCAAATACTTGGGGTTGGAGTTTTCCTTCTAGTACTTTGTGAAGGACTGGGTTTGTGGTTAGGTATTGGTTAAATCTTGTTTTGTCATGAAATATCTTGTTTTGTCCTTCTATAATAATTGAAAGTTTTGTTGAGTATAGTAATCTGGGCTGGCATCTGTGGTCTCTTAATATCTGCAAAATACTTGACCATGACCTTATGGTTTTGATTGTTTCCTTTGAGAAATCAGGTGTAATTCTGCTATGTCTGCTTTTATATATTACTTAGCATTTTTTCTTTTTGGCTCTTAATATTATTTCTTTATTCAGTATGTTTAGTGTTTTAATTATTATATGGTGAGGTGATTTTTTTTCTGATCCAGTCTATTTGGTTCTATAATGTTCTTGTATCTTCATAGGCATATCTTTACATTGGAAAAGTTTTCATCTATGATTTTGTTAAATATATTTTCTTTGCATTTGAGTTGAACTTCTCTTTTATACCTATTATTCTTATATTTGGTCTTTTCATCGTGTACCATATTTCTTGAATATTTTGGGTTAAACTTTTGTTAGATTTAATGTGTTCTTTGACTGATGAGTCTATTTCCTCTATTGTATCTTCAATGCTGGAGATTTTTTTTCTCCCATCTCTCTTATTTTGCTTTTTAGGTTTGCATTTGTGGTTCCTGATCATTTTCTCATGATTTCTGTTTCTATAATTCCCTTGGCTGTTGATTTCTTTATTGTCTCTATTTCAGGTTTCAAGTCTTGAATAGTTTCTTTCACATGTTTAATTGCTTTTTCTTGTTTTTTTAAAGGTATTTTTGATGTCTTCTAATTTTTTGTCTGTCTTTTCCTCCATTTCTTTCAGAGAATTTTTCACTTCCTCTTTAAGGTTCTCAAACATTCTCCTAAAGTTACTTTCTAGGGCATTTTCTTCTGCTTCATCGATATTTGTTTGTTCAGGTCTTACTGTTGTAGGGTCACTACCTTTCACTGGTGTCATGTTGTTCTTTGTGGTGTTGCATGTGTTATTGCCTTGTCTACTCATCTTTTCCTCTAATTGGTGCAATTAGGGCTGTCTGTGACTCTCTTGATCAATCATTCAGGTGCCAGTGGATCCAAGGCTCAGATAGTTGTTCCTTGTTGCGCAGTCAGTGCCACAGTTCCAGTCACCCCATTGGTCATTCTGTGTCCCTGGAGGTCGCTTGGCACTCCTGGGCTTTATTCTGCCCCTTGGAGTTTGCTGTCTCAGGTCTGCTCTAGCCTAGGTGGCTGCCTCATTCTTGTTTCTATAAATGTCCCTGGTCTGTATCTGCTCCTGTCGAGGTCCCTGCCTTGAGGTGTGGCCTTGTTGGAAAAGTTATGCAACGGGGGAAGGCTTAAATTTTAAAAAGTTTAGGGATATACCCAGTGTACTCTCTAGGAGAGAGAGAGAGAGAGAGAGAGAGAGAGAGAGAGAGAGAGAGAGAGATTGCCTCTCTGTCTCTCTCTCTCTGTTTTCTTTTTATCAGATCCAGATGTGACCTTTCAGCTCTTGCTCTTGCTCCATGCCTGCCTACCTGCTGCCTTACTCCCCAACATGATGACAATGAACTCCTACCTTTCTGGAATAGTAAGCACGAAAAAACCTTTTTTTTAAATAATGTGTCTGTGATGGCTAGTTTTATGTCAACTTGACACAGGTAAAAGTCACATAAGAAGAGGAAACTTTTATTGAGAAAATGTCTCCATTAGTTCAGGTTGTAGGAAAGCCTGTAGAGCATTTTCTTAATTAGTGACTGATGGAAGATGGCCCAGCTTATTTTGATTGGTTCAATCCCTAGGCTGGTGGTCCTGGGTTCTATAGCAAAGCAGACTGAGCAAGCCATATAAGCAAATCATTAAGCAGCACCCCTCCATTACTTCTGTATCATCTACTACCTCCATGTCCCTGTTCTGTTTGAGTTCTTGTCATGGATTTCTTTGTTAATGAACAGTGATGTGTAAGCATAAACCAAATAAACTAATTTTTTCCAACTTGTTTTTGGTCATGTTGTTTCATCACAACAACAGTAATCCTAAGGCATTGCCTTGGTCATGGTGTTTTATTATAGCAATAGAAAATTAACTAAGACAACATCATAGCACTAGAAAATTAACTAAGACAACATCCCTTATGAAAAACTGCATGATAGACATTTCTCAAAATGAATTTTCTTCTATTTAGTTGAAACTTTAATATGTGCTGATGGTGCTGGAGAATAATTCTATATTCTGTCAATTATATTTTAAATAAATGCTGACTGGCTGGTAGCCAGGCAGGAAGTATAGATGGGAAATCAGACAGGAAGTAGAGGCAGATTAGAGAGAATAAGAGTATTCTGGAAAGAAGGAAGCTCTTTCCCCGGTCCTGCCCAGACACGGAAGAAGGAAGATGTGACCTACCCTGCTAAAAAAAGGTACCGAGCCATGTGGCTAATATATACTAGAATAATGGGTTAATATAAGTTATAAGAGCTAATAAAATGCCTGAGCTAATTGGCCAGTTTATCATTAATATAGACCTCTGCTTAATTTTCTTTGGGGGCTTACTGGCTGTGGGAACTGGGCAGGAGAGAAACCCCAACAAGCAAGCCCTCATGTTACATTCTGACAGTACCAATTCTGGATCTATATACAAATGAAATTTGATTTTTCACAAAGGAAATATTATAATACTTAGGTATTTCTAAGCAGGAATGTGAATATTTTAGATAAAATAATGAAATATCAGGAATGAAATAATATAAATATAGGAATTTCTTTTTTATTGATTTTCATTGAGCTCTACATTTTTCTCTGCTCCCCTTGCTGCCTCTTCCCTCCCCCTTCAATGTTCCTCCCAAAGTCCCCATGCTCCCAATTTACTCAGTAGTTCTTGTCTTTTTCAACTTCCCATGTATATTAGATCTATGTAAGTCTCTCTTAGTGTCCTCATTGTTGTNCTCTAGGATTGTGATTTGTAGGCTGGTTTTCTTTGCTTTATGTTTAATAACCACTTATGAGCAAACATATATGACAGTATACTTAAAATGGAAATAAAAATAGTAATTTAACTCTAGATAAATTAATTGTAGTAGTCTTCAAAACAGGCGTAACCTAGCTACTAATTTAAATATGCATAAAAATCTTTATATATTCAAGCAAATAAAACAATGTTATTTTCCAAGATGCATAAATTAGATTTTATTTCTTCATAAGATATTGATATAAGATATTATTGAAATAATTGTCTCTTAGGGTCTACAAAACAAATATTGATCCAAAAATTGTATAAATGTTTTGTAGAAGTTAGACTATACTTTTCCCATGATACAACCAACCAGAAAATTGTATTAAAATAAGCAAAGGATTTTGAAAATTGGGACATTTTATCTATTCAAATTGTTGTGCTGAATAATAAAGTATACTGGAGAAACCATTAATACACATAAAATTAAGATGCATATTTCACTATATTGGAAGATGAGAATCTCTTTTCCCATCCCAGAGTCCTATTAAAAGCAATTAGCCCAAAATATTTAAAGGCAATTGTATCTATAGCAAATTGAAATAATTTGCTATCATTATGCCATAGCTACTTTCTTGATGTAATATATACTTTCCTTAATTGATAGAAGTAGTTCTATGAATATACTGCTTACTTTTAGGATGTTTATTAACTCAGCATTTTAAACATCTTATTACAAAGCATTTTTACATGTTCATAAAAATTTAAGTATTACCACAGACAGTTTTTAACTGACGTTTTATTGTTACATTTCTTTACATTTTCTATTAGTTCCTTGAGAATTTGATGCCATGTATTTTTATCATATTAACCCACCTCATGACTGCAAGATACAAATTACCCCTCCTATTCATATGACTTTGTGTCTACTTCTTTTTATTAAAGACTGTCAAATCCAATTTGTTTTGTGCATATACTCTTACATATGTGATTGGAGTGTAGTAAACCAAACTGAGCACACACACTTAAAAATAGCCAATCTTACTCTCCAAAAAGGTGTCAGTTGCCAAAAGCTCCTTATCCGGGATTGAGACATCATGCCTACTTACCCTCTGTACACTGGGATTTTGTCTGCCTTGAGTCTTTGTTCACTAGTGCTATGAATTCCTATGTGCAAGTCCTACTGTATTCAGAAAGTTTTGTTTTATTGTAGCTATCTACTACCTCCTGCTATTAAAACATTTCTGTCCCATCTTTCACAATGATCCTGAGCCTTTGACGTAGTGTTTCTGCAACAGATGTCCCATTTTATGGTGGAACATTATGCATTCTCTAATTTTCTGTACCTTGATCATTTGCAAGTCTCTGTGTTCATTATAATCTGTTGAAGGAAGATGCTTCCCCATTAAGGATTGAAAGATGCACTAATCTATAAACAAGAAAAATCATTAGAAATTGTTTTCATGTTGTTTCCATTTGGCAGAAGAATAGTAATAGATTCATAGGACTTATGGTCTGACTTCTCATAAGTTTTTAGATCTGATAACAGTACTAGGTATGGGTTTCATCTTGTGAAACTGAACTAAATTCCAACCAGGAAATGGTTGTGTACTCACATGACATTTATAACTTTATTATAACATATTAGATCCCTGGGCAACCTAATCCTCCCTCCTCCATTACTCTATATCTAACCTTGGTGTACATATGGCTTATAGCCTACTAATTAAAGATTTAAAAGCTAATATTCCCATATAAGTAAATGCATGCCACATTTGTCTTTTGGGTCTGGAATACTATACTAAGAAAGATTTTTTTTTCCAGGTTTTGTTCATTTACCCATAAATTCCATGATTTTGAGTTTTGCTTTTTTTACTTTTATATAAATTTTTCTCACATAATATATTTTGATTATGTTCTCCCCTCACTTTACTCTTCCGAGTGCATTCCCACCTTCTTTCCTATCCAGCCCACCCACTTTCTGTCTCTTAATAGAAAAAAAGAGGTTTCTAAGGGATAAAAAATAAAATAAAACATAACAAGATAAAATAAAAATAATATATTGGAATTGAACAAAAGAAGCAGAATGAAAAGACCCTTAGAGAAATCAGGAAAAAAACTACATATATAAAAGAGTTTGTGAACATCTTCCATTCTTTAGGTTGATTCTGTATCTGAATGATGGGGTTCTTTGCCATATGTAAGTTTTTCGATTCCATGAAGTTCCATTTATTAATTGTTGTTCTTCGTATCTGTGCTGACAGTGTTTTGTTCAGAAAGTCTTTACCTTTGTTCAAAACAGTTCAAGGCTCTTTGCTCCTTTCTCTTCTATAAGGTTTAGTGTATCTCTCCTCATGTTGAGGTCTTTAATCCATTTCAAGTAGAGTTCTGTGCACAGTTATAAGTACGGATCTATTTTCATTCTTCTACATGCAGGCCTCCAGTTTGAACAGTATTAAGAACATAAACGGAGAGAAATGCAAAGTATTTTCACTAAAATCAGGAATAAGAGAAGGTTAAACGTTAAACATTCTGTCCACATTTTTATACTTTAAGAATTATGGAAACAGCTTTCAATTTACAAAAGGGATCTGGCAGGGACTTCACTTGGCTATAATTTTACTTCTTTGTTTTTTTTTGGTAAAGTATTTACATCTTCATAATCCTAAGCAATTTAGTCTATGTCTCCTCATTAATTGCCTAGACTGAATAAGGAAAAACAAAATAGGAATGTCCTGCAGTAGAATTAGGAACTTGAGAGCAGTTGTTCCTAACCTCCCACTATAGACACTTCCTAAATAAATATATAGATGAAAGAAATTTAAATGGAGTCAATATGTAATGGAATGAGAAAATGTTTCCTTCTTTAAAAATCACTTCTTATTTCATGAAATATGCTTTGTATTATCATTATATCCACTTTAATCTAATTTAGTATCTATGTTTGTTTATATTAACATATTTTTCCACAGCCCTTTGCCTTTCTTTAGATTGACCTAACAAAGAATCCAAAGAAAGTTACACTTTCATGATACATTTAAATATATTTCTTTATAATTAATATTCTTTCTAAGTTGGCAGATAGACCAGAGGTACATGTTGGGTTAGAGATAAATTTGCATATTTTGGTAAAACTATGTGATATAATGTTCTTTAATTATGGGACAAATATTTCAGTTACAATGAGTTCAAAACTCTTCCTTAGTTTCTTTTGTATAAGATTAAGTGTGTTTAGCCATATGTTGAGGTCCTTGATTTATTTGAAGTTGGGTTTTGTGCAGGGTGATAAGTATTGATCTGTTTGGATTCCTCTACACTTAGCCATAGGATGAGCTCTACATCTGTTGAAGATGCTGTGATTTTTTCCATCATATATTTCTGGCTTCTTTATCAAAAATAATATGTCTGTAGGTGTGTTAAAATATGTCTTTGTATTCACATGATTCCACTGATCAATCTGTGTGCTTTTATACCAATAAAATGTTGTCTTTATTATTATAGTTCTATAATATCACTTGAATACTGGGATGATGATACCTCCAGAAATTCCATTATTATTCAGGATTGCTTTGAGTTTCCATATGAACTTGAAGACTGTTTTTACTTCAACTTTATAAAGAATTGTGCTGTGCTTGAATTTTCTTGGGGATTGCACAGAATCTATAGACTGCTTTTGGTAGAATGGCCATTCTCACAACTTAAATCCTACAGATCCATGAGTAATGGAGAACTTTCAATATTCTGATGTCTTCAAATTCTTTCTTTAATGTCCTAAAGATTTTACTGTACAAGTCTTTAACTTGCTTGGTCAGAGTTAGCCTAAGGTATTTTTAGGCTAGTGTAAATACTGCTATTTCCTTGATTTCTTTCTCTGTATATTTGTCATTTGTATATATAAATTACACCAATTTATGTGTTCATTTTATATCCTGTTACTTTTCTGAAAGATATAATATGCCACCAAGCAAAACCTGGAGCACCAGAAATGGGTTACATAGTGTTGAATCACTGGCCAAAGAACTCCCATAGATACCTCTACTACAACAAACACCACAGGGTATTGCCAAGACTGTTGGCTACTCTCTACAACCTGGTGGTAAGGACCAATTTCTGAATAACATTTATTTATACTATTAAACAGAGAAATCAGGCTTCTACCCAACTAGAACTACTCTTGATTCTGGATGGTATTCTCCATGCTACTAGAGGGGAACTTAATCGCCAATACCATCCAAATATAAACATTGTTACCTACAACAGTGACCTGGCCAATACATATACTGATACAGTAGTGTTATTAATATTATGGAAATAGTCATCCAGTTTTGAGTTGGATTCAAGGTCTACCCCATTATATTGATCCCATACCTAACACTACTTATGTGTCAATGAACCTGAGACTAGATAGGTCATGAGCCTAGGGGAAAACTGAATACTATTTTTTCTGCTAAAAGATCATAGCAATAAGATGATTCCCAATAACATTCTGCTATATTTGTAGAGCAGTGCATTGCTCAACCTTCATCAGAGAAGCTTCTTCTTATAGCAGGTGGGAAATAACACAAAGACTCACAACAGGACAATGTGCAGAGTAAAAGGATTTTGAAAAACTTAGCCTGAGTGGAAAGTTGTCATCAAAGCCTTCCCTTTATGACTCAGATGCAGAAAATGAGGAGGAAAGGTTTTTAAGAACCACGTGATATAAATTACTTCAAGGAAAGTGTCTTCCAGACACAATGGGATTGATACACATATGAAATCTCAGAGACTGTGATAATATGCCAAAAATAATGTATAGCTTCAAACCAGAAAATACTCTGCCCTAAGAATGGAAAGTGAACATAAAATCCCACATGTAATAAAGAAGCCATTTGAAATTTATAACTGCCAGAAAAAGAGAAAATCAGCTTTCTCAAGTGGAGTGTAACTGTGTGACAGACTCTAAAGCAGAATCCATGCTCAGAAGTAACTGTTCAACAGGAGATGGACTGCATGTTTGTGTCTTTTGTTTTGTGGGGGCTGCGGCAGGGCTTTTTTGTTTCACTTTGCTTTAGTATTGTTTTGTCTTACTGCTTTTTTATTTGTTTGTTTTGATTCTGTTGTGAAGAAAGGGGTGTGAAGCTTGGGGGAATAAAGAAAGATGATAAAATATATTGTATACAAAATTATTTTACCAATTTTTAAAGGAAAAGAAAAATCTCTCTATTTTAGAACAAAAATTTAATGTCTCTTGGTATAGTTGAATCTTAGTGTATGTTGAGTATATGTCAAATTACTTTATATTAAACAATTGTATACTCTATAGCTTTTCAGTGAATTTTGTGACCTACATTTATATTCACAATAAAAATACTAAAAACAAATCATGTAATTAGAGAAATGAATTCACAAACTTTTAAGAGCAGCAATATTGATTATACCAATTAGTGAGAATTAAATGAGAGATCTAGAGGTGTAGCTCAGTGGAAAGCATTTTCTTAGTGTACAGGTGGCAACAGCTTTGATCTTGATTATCACAAAAAACAAAGAAGAAGTCAGATAACTGGTGTTAATAAACTATTCAGCATTTTTAACATTCTGTTATTGTAGTGATGAGGTGAGGCTTTTTTTTCCTGTTGCTTTTGCTGAATCAGGAAATCTCTCTACAGCATGCCTTAGCAAACAGCAAAATGCTGTGTTGAACTCTGTTTTTTCTGTGTTTAAAATTAAGCTCTCTCAGGTTTTTCGTGGAGTTCGTTACCACGTTGGGCGCCACTCTATAGTGAAAGTGGAGCAGGCCTGGTTTTCATCTGTCCCAGCTCCCACATGGCTAGCTTATATCCCAAAATAACAACACACAATTTGTATTCATTTAAGCACTGCCTGGCCCATTNTTTCTTTATTAACCAATGAATGTAAAACATAGACAGATGACCCTCCTACATCATGTTATGGTACACGCTGTTTCTTATCTCTAAAAAAATTAAACATACATATTTTAATATTATTTAACCATGTGTGTTACCTCACAATTAGGAAAGCTATATAGAAAATACTGTCACTATTTCCCAGAGAAAATAGCCTAATTTTTGCTCAAATACATGGAGATTAAAATTTTTATTTCACATTAATTCTATTGAGTTGGAAAGTGAATGCTTTTAATTTACTTTTTATTTTCATTTTGCACTCCATTCACAGTTCTCCCCCCACCTACCACCCCCGCTTGTCACCTCACATTCACTCCTCCAATGGGTAAGGTCTCCTATGGCACATAAAGTTGTTGTAGAAACAAGCCCCTCTGCCCTACATTAAGGCTGAGCATGGAATCCCACCATAGGGAACGGGCTCCAATAAGTTAGCTCATGCACCAGGATAGATCCTGGTCCTGCTGCCAGGGGCCTCTCAGATAGTCCAATGTTTACCACTGTCTCCCTCATATGGAGGTTTCATTCCGAGTCCCAAAAATCCAATCAAAGAGACAGAGGAGGGAATATATGAGCAACGGAGGTCAAGGTCATGATGGAGGAATCTACAGAGACAGCTGAACCAAGCTCATGGAAACTAAGAACTTTAGACCAAGAGCTGTGGAAAATGAATGTTTTTAAATTAAGAACTAGATGACTTAAGGCAAAGTACTTTACTACTTATGAATATAAAAGTTGCATATAATAAATATCTATTTTGTTGAATCACATGTATTACAGCAGCTAGAATTATTGCAACTAAGATACTTAGGAAAATTAACCTCTTTGTGTTGACCTATTCTTCTGTGTAATGGTTATTAACCACTACTTTACAGTGTTATACTATGGATTGAAATAGTTAATTTTTGCAAGATTACTGAGAAATGCCTAGAACCCAAAGCTCTCACTATTATTAATGAAATTCCATGTGCTTCTATGAGAACTGCCTCAAGGGCTGGACATGCATGAATTTGATTGTGAAAATTTTTGAAATGAACCTGTTAGAGGCTGAGAAAGGCAAAGAATGACACACATGGGTTTGAGATATTTTATTATATTGCTTAATTCATTTCAGTGATGCCTACATATTCAAAAGTAGCTTAAACACATTCCATCCCTGGTAGAGCCCTTAATTATGTGTGCTGATTAGTAGTTTATTGGTATCTCTTTTACTTAAACCACAGGGGTCCTGACATGTGCAAAATGGTCCTTCTAGATGCTACTCAGATGTTAATAAGCCAAATAATATAAAATTGAGGGAACACAGTTTTTGAATGAGGCTGTGTGACTAGTCCCTTAAGTGTCACTAGCATTTACAGTATGACTTGTCACAATTCCAATGGCTTTCTGCTCTTTCTTTGTGTTCTCTTGGGTAAGATAGGTAATACTCATAATTAATTGTGGTTAAAATGAAGAGCTCTTGTTTCTTAGCTTGAACTCTTACAGGATGGGAATATGAAGGCCAGGTCCTCTGTAGACAAATTTGTTTGTTTATATATTTTTCAAACTGATTATCTCCAAAGAAAACCAATTGAATTGCACAATTATGGACTGCAGGGTCATGTAGATAGGATTCTATTTGGAAAACAAAGGTTAAGAGGTATGTCTAGAAATAAATACCTGAAGTTCTAGTTCTAATGCAATTTCAGTAGTCTATGATATTATATGCTTTAATGCATTGCATAGGCTCTTGCTCTGCATAGTAATGCTCCCAGTTTTCTATGAGTGACTGTAAGGATCATCCATGTCCATAGATAGCAGGTAAAACATAAGGATTCTGGCCAACTGTGCTTTGGACAATGTCACTATCAGTATTAAATAGCTACACAGAGATGAATTAAATATCAACTGTGTTAAGCATTGTTTCTTATTGTACAAGAAACAAAATGGAAAACATTAAAGTCTATGATATCTAGGATCCTTTTCAAGAGAAAATCTTTGTCTCAACCATGCTGTATGCAGCAAGTGTTTTAATTATTATATGTTTCAAATTAAATATTTTGAGTTTCTAGCACTTTAATACGGTTTTCCTATTATCTCCAATGACCTGTAACTTCTGTTATCCATTTCACCTCCACTGTTCTCTAATGTCCCTTGTGAGACATAGGATGTCTGCCTCATTTTAGCTGCAAATCTAAAAAGTCATCTTCCATATTAATATAAGCATTGTAGTTAGGAAAATTCACTACCTTCTTAAATCTTAGGGTGCCTTGTTAAGAGGAATTCTTGCTGAGGGGTCAGTTGTCAAAGTAGTAGGTATATTGTTGTGAAATATTACTTGGTTGCTACAATGTGCAAAGTACATACTATAAAATCATTCACAAAAATATCTTATATTTATGAATTTTACACATGCTCTGGATTTTACAGGATGAAAAAAAGCAGTAAGTAGACAAGTTCTGTGTTACTGAAGGTGGAAATGAAATTTGAATTTTGAGAATACTTGAGGGACTATCACAGGAAACTTGTAACAGGCAAAATCACGCAATGTCAACTAATGGATGGATTTGTTATTTCTTCTCTAGACTGCATATGTCCCTTTTCCGGAAGAGACCTCGTTAGCATCCCAACTAGTTCAAAAGTTTCACCTGTCATATTGGCTCATGCCCATAATATCAGCACTCAGGATGCTGAAGCAGTAGGCTTTTCATGATTAAAGAATAGTTTCTAGTACTTAATGATTTCTACAATAGCCTAGTCTACAGAGTGAGACCTATTCTTAACATAAAAGAAAAATCAAGCAAAAAAATGAATCTCAACCTGTGAGGTTACCTCTCCCTCAGCTCATTCTGGAATGGCTCAGTGGTAGAACTTCAAAAGTACATTTGATGCTTCTCAAAATCTTGCTCCCTTAACCCCTCAGTTCAACCCCCATCCACTCCTCCCATGGGCATTCCTTGATATTGCCTTCTGTTCAGACTCTGCACATTGCTTTGATTGAGGGCCAAGTATATAAGTGTCAAGAAACATCTACCTCCATGTCAAGAAGTCTAAAGTGCTGTTATGTGGCTTTACCCCTCTATGTTCAGTTCCAAAGTGAGTCCCCCTCATTACTTGTGTACAAAATGGTGTCCATACCCTTATACATCTAAAATTTGATATCTGGGAAAGATCTTAGAGAATTTCTGTAGAAGTAATCTACTGTGAAAACATATAAGACTAAAACAAAATGACTGTACTGTTTATTGTTATTTGGTCTTGATAGAAACTAGAAAAATCAAAATGATTTGTACAAGATTGTGCCTACTACATTTATTCCATTTGAAATGCAGAGAATATTTCAGCAGAGTCAAAACTACATAATTTTCTACTGATTCAAGCATACCATTTACATTTTTTAACTTTCTGTGGCCTCTCATTACTTATTTGGTGGCTTTGTTTATTTGTTTTTGGTTTGACAGCTTTTCTTTTTACTATTTCGTCAAAAGAATGCTTTGTCTGCAAAATTTGTAGCTTTCCTTCCAGTGAAATAATAATAATAAATAAATGATACTACATTCAAAATGAAGATAGAAATACCACCTTATACCTACAAATATCAAAAGGCTATGTACTACACACACACACACACACACACACACACACACGATACAGATACATTTAAGAGCAAGGGTTAAAATGTAGATATTTCTCCAAAGCTTTTGTTTCCATTCCATTACCATTTCATTTGTACACTTCTCCTTTAGTAATCTCATCTATGTTTATCATTTCAAGTATTACTGCACAATATATACTCCACATAATGTTTTCTCTTCATATTACCAAATGCCATCAAAGCATCTCCACTTTGATATTTCAATATTTCAAATGTCAATTTAATTGCATGTCACCCTTCTTTCCTCTAGGGCTTTCTAATTCTTATTATTAAGGAGCAAAATAATTTTAAAATCATTTAAGCTATAAATATTTTATTTGATTCTCCCTACTTACAATTTTCAACTACTCACATATAATCAGTTATGACAATTTATTGACTGTTTCTTTAAAACGACCGCTATATTTCTTTTCCCTACCTTTTTACACTGTTTAAAATACATACCATTTTTAATAATAAGAATTCCTGTAATACTATGGATGGGTTATCTCTCTTCCAATCTATCCACATAACTACCAGAAAAAGTCTTCTATAGTACCATTTTCACATATATGCTCACAGTTCTTCAGTGGCATTCCACATGACTTTTAGGACACTGTTTTAAATCAGGAGCCCACTTTTTTGCTACTGATATTCAGAATAAACTACTCTTCTTTAAATTATTTCATGTCAATCAAATAATTACACAGTTTAATGCATTTTATTCTACATGAAAGAGCACATAAATAACAGGAAGAACATAGGACATAATGAGGAAAACACTGTATGTGCCTCATGATCTAAGTGTTTGTTCTGGCCTCTCTTTATATCAGCAAAATATTTCTCAATCATTTATTTGTCCAAGATATGCCTACCCAAGTGCTCACATTCACAGTCATAACCCTATTTAATTTTTTCAAGCTATATTATATGTCAGTTATTTGGAATTTGGCACCGTTCCTTTGTTCTGCAATGAGCTATGTATGTGTTTATCTGTCTATCTGTTTATGCCTCGTGATATTGTCAACTAAGGACAGTGCCAGCCATAGCATTGCATTTCTAGCTCTCAAGTACTCTAACCAAAAGCTTAACATTTACTGGTGATTAGTGAATGTATACGGAAAGTTTCCAGTTTACCTTTGCCCAGTGTGATGTAGGAGGGTCATCTGCCTTTGCGCTACTTTCATTGGTTAATAAAGAAACTGCCTTGGACTTTTGATAGGCCAGCCCTTNGATATAATGGGCCAGACAGTGCTTAAATGAATACAATTTATATGTTGTTATTTCGGGTGTAAAGCTAGCCATGCGGGAGCCAGGCAGGATGAAAAGCAGGACTGCTCTCCGCTATGGCAGGCCTGCTCCCATCACTACACCAGTGAAAGATAAAAAAATCATCTGATTAGATCCAAATTTTTGCTATGCTTATGCCATTTTAAATGTTTGTAGACCTTGCTTGAATGAGCCTGGTCTTCCTATAAATCATAACCTGCAGAGATATGGATCTCTCCTTTCTGCAGATAGAGTTTCAAACTGTGACTCTTTCTTTTAAGCACATCAGTCAAAACACTGGTTCTGGGTTATTTAAAGTGGTTTGGATTTTACGGTCCTATGAAGGCTTCACATTGCAACTGCTGAGCTTTAAAAACACAGAAACCAGAAAGAGGGTACAAGGAACTGCCATCTGTCCCTATAAACGATTATCAGCCGGCCATCTGCCCATAGACTGGATAATGATTTCAATGCTGGTAATATCTGACTGAAATACTTTCTCTCCATGGAACCAAAGAGAGGGAACCCATTAAAAAATGCTGAGCCTTCTTTCTGTTGTTTGTAAATGTGTGTGTGTGTGTGTCTATGTGTTTCTCTTCCTCATACAGGAAGTCATCATTTAATTGTGGCTCTGCATCATTCACTATGTATGGAAAAGTTATTCTTTCTAACCTATGTGCAAACACCTGCACCCTTGAAAATAAATGATTATCTACAAGTTAACAAAAGAAATTAGTGCTTCTATAAACTATTATTTAGACCTACCCAAGAGAACTAAAGTATCCAGTACATTGCAAACAGCAGCTAATGGTAATGGGATTGACAATGAACCTCAGGCTCAAGCTAAACAGAATAAATAAAACTACAGTCAAATGAGAAGAGCAGTTATTCTGTCTTCTAAATAAGCTCACCAAAGAAGTTCACAGTCAGTTTAAAAAGCTTGCAGATTTGTTAATTTGTCTGAGATATGAATACTGAAGAAAATCAGCAATTGATAATCATTTAGTTTTGAATTTGGCCAGGACCCAATCTATTCTTTTAGGGAAGAATATGTTTATTTGACAATCCTTAGTGTTTCACATATGTACTACATAAGAAAATCAAATTGTTATTTTTGACCAGAACCCTCAGCACTGGTTCATTCACAAAAGCATTGGTGATATAGCTTATAGCCTTCATCAGTGATATGTATACAAAAGGTGAAAAACAAACTATATATGGGATAATTTTCAGCAAATGACACTTCTTGGGAGATAGGTTTTTATTACATACTTGTCTAAAAATTAATTGATTTCAAATAGATTCAATTTTAAAATCATATCCAATAAATCAGGCATTTTATAATTTCTTTATAAAATGGAAATTTTTATCAACATGTGATGTGGGATTCCCTTCTGTATGCTGTTAATACCATTGGTTAATAAAGAATCTGGCTTGGCCTGATAGGATAGAACAGAGCTAGATGGGGAAAACTACACTGAATGCTGGGAGAAAGAAGGGCAGAGTCAAAGAGAAACCATAGAGCCTCTACCAGAGGAACATGTTGGAATGTTGGAATGTTGTTGGTAGGCCACAAATCTCATGATAAAATATAAAATAATAAAAATGTGTTAAATTAAGATATAAAAGCTAGCCAATAAGAAGTTAGAGCTAATAGTCCAAGCAGTGGTTTAATTAACACAGTTTCTGTGTGGTTATTTTGGGAGTCTAGATGGCCAGGAAACGAACAAGCAGCCTCCTACAACAAACATGAACTTAGCTGTAAAAATTTACGTGAAAAGAACTCAGTTATGCTAATCAAACATGTTCTTATATTGCCTTAAATATATCTAGATATCACTTTTTCTTTTTCCTAAATTGCATGGCATCTCAAAAATCTTGTTAGAGTAGTATGGGTACCTAGCTTTTTAAATATTGACTATATCATAAAAGTATATGAGGGGATTAATGAAAGAGATATCTTGATAGAAGGGGTCATTATTTGGTTAAGGAAAAACAAGTGCCAGGGAAACTTCCCAGAATCTGCAATGATGACCTCCTAGCAATAGTCAAGAGGGTGCCTGAATTGGCCTTCCCCTGTAATCAGACTGGTGACTACCCTAATTGTTATCATAGAGCCTTCATGTAATAATTGATGGAAGCAGGTGCAGAGATCCACAGACAAGCACTGGGCAAAGCTCTAGAAGTCAAGTAGAAGAGAGGAAGGATGATATGAGCAAAGGGTGGGGGTCAAGATCATGATGGGAAAATCCACAGACACAGCTGACCTGAGCATGTAGGAGCTCACAGATTCTGGAACAACATCTAGTGAGTCAACATGGGACAAATATAGGCCATCTGCATGTAGGTAGTAGTTGTGTAGTTGGGTCTTTTGTGGGTCCCCTAGCAGTGGGACCAGAATCTGTCCCTGATATGAAAGATGGCTCTTTGGAACTTATTCCACATGGTGGGATGCCTTGACCAGCCTTGAAGCAAGGATGAGGAGCTTGGTATTACCTCAAATTGATTCCATAAGAAGCCTCACCCCTTCTATATGGAGAGTGGAGGATGTGTAGAAGGGAAGTGGAGGAAGGGGATAGGAGGAGAGGAGGGAGGGAGAAAACGTGGTTGGTATATAAAATATACATGATACATATACATGATAACAATTATAAAATTTAATTCTCAAACAGTTTGTACATGACAAGCTTTGTTAATTCTAGGAGGCCAGAATTTATTCTGTGATACTTGGATCTATAAATAAGCATTAATACCACACATATCTCAGGTGCTACAATTTTAGTATTTACTAAAACCTCAAGTAGAGCCAGGAGTGGTATCACAAACCTAAGACTCCAAGTCTTCAGAGAATGAGGCAGAAATCCAAGGCTGACAGCCTGTGCACCTAATTGAAAACCTGTTTCCAAAAGCCAAAATGTCAGAACAAAACAAAATTAAACTCCTAAGACAAATCCATGGGCATCTACAAAATGGCGGGTGTTTTTTTTTGACTTGGGAAATGACAAAAAAAGTTGGTAAATTACGATTACAATTTAGACCTAACAACTATTAATGATGCAACTTTTCATTTATAATTTAAGTGAAAAGATTACAAAGGAACATCGATAATAAGTCTACTTACAAAAAAAATGAGAGAATAGATATTTGTGTTTTTGTTGATTTTAAATGCATGCATTTCCTTTTCTTCTGTACTTGACAATTTTAAGTACATTGGTGTGGATATTGCCATTATACTCTAATAATTGCTGATTGCTCTTTAATAATAAAAAGAAAGCACAAAATCTTCATGTCATTCTTTTTACTTTACTTGAAATTTTTACCTTTTTTTCTAAACCTTTCTGGTATTGTGATGATTCTCATAGTTCAGGTGTGAAGAAATTAATATACTAAATATCACTGCCACACCCATTATGGGTGTGGAAAAATAATGAACAAATATGCTAAAAAGGAAAAAGTTAGGGGTGGGACTATCAGGAGTAATTGCTTTGAATAAAGCAAATGTCAATTGATTAATCATCCCCAGCAGCTAATTCTGTACACTGAAAAAGAACTTCACTGGAGAGACTTTTGGTTTTGATTACTTACTGCAGTGAGCTTTTGTTTGCTGCTGTTAAATTCTTACAGCTGTTGGTCTTTCATGCAGACAGACCATCTCTGTGAAAAGTGAGGTGAGATTGCATTGGGTATGTGTTTGTTTTAGACAGGAAGAAATTTTGGGAAAGAAAATGGAAATGAATGAATTCAATGAAGGTTGTCAATAATACCTGACCTCTGACCATTTATATCAGCTCTTTTGCAGATTAGATGCATGAAACTTAGGAAGCCATATGGCCCCTCTAAGTGTATCCACTTTCTTTTCTGTAAACTAAAGGACTTGGAGTTAAAAGTTCCACTACTTTCTTACTTGGTGGCTATGAGATTATTATCTTCTAGAGTAAGAAATTACAAAGGATTTTAAAATAAAGAGTAATTGCAAAGTCTTATGAAAAAATAATATTCCTATAGAAGAATAGTGAGATGCATATTCTTAAAAATATAGGAACGCATAAAAGTCATANNATATATATATATATATATGATAATTTATGCTGTTTCACACCAAGCTAATTTGAATGAAAGCTATCTTAACTTTCGGGAAATACACTAAAAAAAATTAATTACTACTCTGAAAGATGAAATTTGGCAATACTCAAATAATTATTATGCAATCATCTCAGTTCAGAGAGTTTATTTTTCTGCAAAACAATGGGTGGTTGGGGACTATAGGGATGGCTTGGTGGTTTAGAGCACTTGCTGCTATTGCAAAGAGCATGGCTCAGGTCTCTACAACCACATAGGTAAATCCAGTTCCAAAAGATCCAATACCCTCTTCTGGACACATTTTGACCCAATGGAAAATCTACTGCCCACATCTAAATATGTCACCATCATTTGGAAATGTATGCTGCAAAGCACAATAATAGCTTAAACCTGATTTATTCATTGATCAATTTGCAAAGAACCAAAACAAAACAAAAATGTATTGTATTTGACAGACATAATGCTAAGTCACATACATTTCATCCCTCATCAGTCCTATAAATGTCATTATCTTTTCATATAAATGGAAGATTTAGGTTAAAATTCTTAAAGAAGTCTATTTTTTGGCTTAGATGTTCACACTTGACTGGCAGGCATAAGGATACAAATATAAATGCAATGTTAATCCCAGGTCTCTCTTTAGAAAGAGAATCAATAGCTGTGCAGCATACCCCATTTAATACAATGTACAATTTCATATACTACCAATTGCCTTAGAGTTTTCCCAGCCAGTAATTATTCATTACTTATTCATTCCTACTCATCCCCCATTTTTGTTCACCTACTGGATGTTCAAAGTGTTTGGATGTCTGCTCATTTTTGCCTCAATGTTTATACTGACGTTAATCTAAGACAATAATGAAAAACCCATCTCTTTTCACAGAGAAATAAAAGGTAGCTGTTATAGGACAGATTTGCATGCTAACAAAAAGGAGTGTATGGAACCAAACATATGAGACTATGTTTTCTAGATTGATGACAACCATTTTCGCAAACATGAAAGTATAAAGATAATAGAAGGATGAATATGACTCCTTGTTGACATTTGGGTCCTCTAAACTAACTCTGAAAATCTATAGCTCTACTCTTAAAGATATGTTAAAATGTTCTTAGTATTTTGAACTACTTTTTGATATTTTAATAATCTATAAGAAACTTAATTACATTAATTGTGTGTGTGTATATCATGGTGTTCATGTATGTGCATGTCAGTGGGCAACATGTAAGTGTAGGTTCTCTTCTTCTGCAATATGGTTCCTGGGAGTCAACCTCTAGTAACAAGTCTTTAAACGAATTTTACTTATATGCTCCATTGTCTTAGTATATCATCTCACATTTTTAGTGTTATAGAAATCTTTGTGTAAAATATTAAAATGACTAGATATTTGTTGGTTTTGAAGATTTAATTATAGAAATGGAGCTTGAAACTACTCACCACATTATATTTAATCCTCTTAAAAGAAAATGCATATGTCACTGCAAAAGGATAGCATAAGTAGTGGATCATCAAGTCACCCAAATAATGTCTCATTTATTTATTTGGTTCATGAGAGATAAATAAATGTAGGTGACAAGTAAGGGAAACAGAGGTAAAAATGTCTATTTTTCCCAAGCTCAGAAATAACATCCAGAGTACTATTTTTTTCCACAGGTTGACTTTTATTTACCTCATCATTTGTCAAAATCTCAAATGTTGTTAATTCCCAAGTTCAGTTTTGCATACAGTATTGGATGAATATTCTGCTACATGCTAGTTTGGGGTATTGAACAAGATAATGGTTTGTGAAAAACCTCTTCCCATGAAATTTATAATCATCATTTCTTTCCTGCCATAGTCTCTACCTTTATCATAGTCTACACAATTATACTCTTCGTGAACTGTCTTATTTATTTGATATATTCAGAAGACAGATAAAGTACTTCTCTGCTGCTTACAAAAATTTCTAGGACACACTTAATAAGTATGCATATGGTAGAATATGGATACTTTAGAAAATGAATTTGACAACAAATCCCTGTTTTGCTTTTCAAGATTTATTTATGGAACTATATGTATGAGTATTTGGCCTACACATGTGTATTTGCACATGTGTACCTATAGCTGGTCATGAAACATCATATGAATGCTGAAAACTGAACTCAGGTCTTCTGCAAGAATAGAAATTGCTTTTTACTACTGAACCATCATCCCTCTAGTCCCTTGACAACAAATCTCTTGATGTCATGGTAGAGGCCATTCAAAATGTTATCCAATTACGCACATTCAAATGAGTTATTTTAACACTATTTCACAAATATCATAGCCCTAAACTAGATGAGCTATTTGTAATTCTGAGAAACTACCTAAAGTCTTTGTGATGTCCTAAACTATAAATCAAACTTATTTTACCCATAGAAGTATGTTATACTGTCATTAAAATGTTATTTAATATTGCTGAAATAAACCATGTACACAGTTAGGGCCTTAAGCAAAAAGTAGTAAAAAAATATTGGGAATCAGAACTCATTTATTATAGAAGTTAAAAGTAACAGGGAAGGGGATTGTGTTGATGCTAGAACAGATGACCTCTCTCTGAAAACTGACATCATGGCCCCATTCCAGAGGACAACATCCCCACAGCTCACTGAACATAGAGAAGTCGAGCTGGTGCCTGTGTGTAGCCTTCAACCCTACATTCTGGTCTCTTTGGTGTGGAAAGGTGCTCTCCAGACTAAAGAAAGGAATCCTGGACATCAACTCAGCCTCAAAACCCTTGACATACAATCTGTCCTGCCTGTAAGGTATTCTTGGACAGTAGTGGCTCAGAATACATGGAAATGGCCAACTAATGTTTGGTTTGAACTTGAGGTCCATGCCATGAGCTGGAGCTCATGCCCTTTGCTGCCTGGATAGCCAGGAACAGAAGGCCAGATAGCGCAGAGACCCTGGGTAGAACCAAATATGACTGGGAAAGAAAATCAATGAAATGATTCTTAATGATATTCTGCTATACTCATTATACCCATAGATTGGTACCTTTGTCCAATGGTCCATAAGATAGGCTTCCTAGAGCAGCAGATGGCAGCAGGTGCAGAGACCCACGGCCAAACATTACGCAGAGAGAGTCTAAATTGGAGGTCTCCATTGGGTCACTCCCCTGGAGATCAGGCCATCCCATGGAAGAGGGGAAGGAAAGAACGTAGGAGTTGGAGGGGATGGATGATGGACACCAGAAGAAAATAGCCCACTAAATCAGCTAAGAAAGGCTCACATAGGCTCAGAGACTGAAGCGGCAAGCACAAGGACTGCATAAGTGTGCACCAGGTGCTCCAAGAATATGTTGTTATGACTGTTGGCTTGGTGTCCTTGTGGGACTCACAGTGGGAATTGGTGTTATCTCTGGCTTTTTTTTAACCTGCTTTTGGTACTTTTTTTTCTTCCTATCGGGTTGTCTTGTCCAGCTGAGCTCAGTATGAGGGCTTTTGCCTTATCTTACTGTGTTTTGTTTTGTCCTCTTTGACTGTCATCCCTTGGAGACCTGCTCTTTTCTGAAGAGGAAATTGAGGGGTATGGATCTGGGGGAGAGCAAAATTGAGTGGCTCTAGGAGGAGTGAAGAGAGGGGAATGTGTGGTCAGGATGTGTTCTGTGACAGGAGTTTATGTATTTTATTTTGTCAATAAAAAAACAAATGTAATAGAAAAAAATTAGTCTCAAGCTTTCAAATTATTTCAATCTTTTTGCTCTTTAACAATTCCACAATGATTAATATGCATTTTCTTTAAGTCATTTATCTTAATTATTTTCTTAGTCATAATTTCCTTAATATCATCTCAGAATGTGGGAACCCACAGACATGAGCTTGTTCCACTTTGACTGAAGTTCAGAAATTTTGAGTTTATTATTGTTCTTTCAATGATGTTCACAACAGAGGTAGCTATAAAAAAGAGATCCTGACCTAGGGTGTGATAAATTAGTATTTTGGGTACAGAGATGGATGCACTCCACCTGGACCAAAGGTCAGAGAATTCAAGTCTATTCCATATATCATGTTAATAAAGTCTTTTGCCTCACCCCTTCCCCTTTTGGAGTGAAGAATATAAGAACGTAGAAAATAAATGCAGGCAGTTCAGTATCCACTGAACGTCCATCCTGGTGCTGTTCTGTGTTTCTGCCTTTTTTTTCTCTCATATCTCTGTCCCTTTTGCTTAACAATTCTAGTCCTTACGCTCAGAATGCTAAAACTCTGTTGAGGCTGGATCCTGACAAATGTCATCCCAATGCATGGCTTACGGCATTTGAAGAAGGATGAGTTCAGTGAAAATTAATCATTATTATCCAAGTAATTTGCAAGTTCTGTTTCAAGCAGATTACAAAATGTTATAATTCTGAGTTTTTAGTAGAAGATAAAAATTTACCATATTAATTTAAATTTTGAATCTTGACCAAAGTTCAATACTGTATGGGAGAAAGTTCTTATATATTTCTGGTATTATAATTTGCACCTTCATTTCAAAGTTTAAAATCTACCCAAATATAGTCAAGTACTACATTATCTGTGCCCTGGTTATTTAAATTTTTAGTGTCTTTTGAAGGTCAGTGATGATCAGATATATGCAGAAAAAATTCATAATTCAGTCAACGGAAGTTGGAACTGTATCCTACCCAGCTAAGCAGATCCATGTCTCCACAGTGTTTTCTTTTGCTCATTCAAGTTTTTGCCATGGTTTAATTACTTCTTATGGTTTTTTTCCCTGCTCAATTGTTTTTTTTAAAACCTTTATTTACTCTGAGACAGAGTGTAGCTTGATTCTGAAAGTAAGCCTTCAGACAATCCACAGTTGTAAAAATCCTTCTATATTAGGTTCTGGAAAAGTGTGACTAGAGGCAACTATCATTGTGCCCTGAACTAATGTCAAAATGGAATGACTGATGGTGTTTAAAAGCTAAAAGATGCCTCTTATCAATATGAATTTGAAATGGAGAAACAGATTGAGCATACTGTTCAGTGGTAGGGCACTTCTTAGCATATGTGAGGTTCTGGGATACATTCCCAGCACTACAGACAATGAAATGAGAATGGTGTGTGCCATAGATTTCCTTTAGAGTACTAGAACTGAAGGTTCTTCCTGACCTTATCAAAGCTGAAATCTATGGAAAATGTCAATACCAAACATACCTCTATCTGAATGTTTAAATATAAAAGTTAAATGCAAAGCAAAAATCATCTTAGTCTTGTCTATTTTTAAAGCCCTCAAAAACATGCAAAATCTGCATCTTAATTTTGCTTAATAGGATCAGCTGCTCCTTGTATTCTGAGGGGTCTCACATAGGAAATACTTTTGCTCTAGCACAGATCCTTCACTGGGATGTTCTTAAATTTCTTCAGGCAAGAGTTTGCACCTCCTTTGCACTGACTAGCTTGACCTTGCATTTTCACTCCTCCCCCACTAACGATTCCAGTAAGTACCAGAAAGCACTTTTATAAAGAGCTCTTCATCATATTCCATTTGAAGCAGAATTTCTATGACTCCAAATACATTTCCCTGCCCACCTCCTAACATGTCTTTAAATTCACTTATCTAAGAAGAGCATGAGTAAGCATGCTATTTGGCAGATAAACTTGTGTAAATCATCACAATTTATCTCAGAGAAGTTAAAAGTCAAAGGGAAAAATGGGCCTCAAATATTCAAATGGAATAACTTTTTGCATCTTTACCAACTCAACCATAGTTAAACAATATTTTAAACAATATTTATATCATTTCTTTTCAACTAATTTTCATATTAGTGACAACCTCAATATATAGCTCAAAATATAAAACTCAGTTCTATATCATATATTAATTTAAAGCCTCATGTCTAATGTCTAATTTATTCTTGACTCAAGAATTTTCAGAGACAGAATTCAGTCTGGTTTCATATTGACATCACTGTTATTAGCAAATCAACTTATTTTGACAAAAAGTAAAATTAAATAAACAAATGATATGAAATTTTTGCAATTTATAGTAGTCATTTTTGTGCATTTTATTTATTTACATAGCACAAGAATCTACTTGCTTTCTGGGTAGCATAAAGGTATTGTATTTATTGTATTTCAGATTTCCAACATTTTCTTTTGCAGAGGACCAGTAAAGGAAGATGCCAAATAGGAGATTGCAGTTTAACTTCTCTATTCCTGAATGAATCTCATAGAAAGATGTTTCATTTATAGTACTACTACAATTTGTTTGGTAAAATTCTTACTTTTTAATTGAGTGGGTAATAAATTAAATACAGTATCTTTTAAATCTGAAATAAGAAGAAAATAAACACTCAATAACTGTATTAACTATTACCACATCACCATCCGATTTTTAGCTGGTTACTTATTTCTGGTTTTTACAGTTCTGTTTTGCAACATGAGTCTATTCCACAGTCCTCTGGTCCTTTCTTTGATTGTAAGTTCTCAAAAAGATACATCCAGGATCAAACACTGGCATTATAGAAAGATCAAGTCTACTAATATTGGAATAGAGGAAGGAGAAGAAGCTGATGAAAATGGAACAAAAAATATTTTCAACAAAATAATAGAAGAAAATTTCCCTAGGTTACAGAGGAGTTGCCTATTGAGGTACAAGAAGCATAAAGAATACCAAATATACTGGACTAGAAAAGAAATTCCACATTACCTATAATAATCAAAACACTAAACATATAGAACAAAGAAACTATATTAAAGGTTGCAAGGGGGAAAAAGCAAGTAATATATAATGGCAAATCCAGTAGTATAACACCTGACTTCTCACTGGAGACTCTAAAAGCCAATAAGGCCTGGATAGATGGTTTGAACCATAGATGTGAGCCCAGATTACTGTACCCAGCAAACTTTCTGTCACTGTAGAAGAAGAAAAAATAATAAAAACCAAATTTAAATAGTGTCTAGCTACATATACAGCTCTAAAAGAAGATACTAGAAGAAAAATTTAATATGAAAATATTAACCACACCCAAGAAAACACAAGAAATAAGTAATCACAGACTAGCAATCAAAAGAGGGGCAAAACCCTACACCATAACAAGAAAATAACAAAAAAGTAACACTGCCCATTGATAACTCCCCAAACCAGTAGTCTTAATTCCTTAATAAAAGGGCACATATTAACAGAGTAGTTGTGAAAACAGGATTCGTCCTTCTGCTTAATCCAAGAAATACTCCTTAACATCAAGGATAGACATCATGTCATAGTACAGGGATGTAAAAGATGGTCCAAGAAAATGGACCTAAGTAGCAAGTCAGGGTAGATGTTTTAATATCTGACAAAATAGATTTTATCCCAAAAACTTATCAGAAGAGTTGGGAAGGAGAATACTACATACTCAGCAAAGGAACAATCTATTGAGAGGACATGGTAATTCTCAATATCTTTGCTCCAAACACCTGAACGACCAAGTTTATAAAAATCCTACTACAATTTCAATCATTATTGAACCTCACATACTGATTTTG
Organism: Bramus lutescens; assembly: GCA_001685075.1. Taxonomy (NCBI): domain Eukaryota; kingdom Metazoa; phylum Chordata; class Mammalia; order Rodentia; family Cricetidae; genus Bramus; species Bramus lutescens. Next base: position 20,398 of record LOEQ01005851.1, on the reverse strand, counting down.
AGAGACTTATATGCCTCAACCTGTCCTGTCACACAAATAGACAGTTTATCCAGAAAAAAATAGAGAAATATACTGGAGTTTAATGACATCATAAACCAAGTAGATCTAGCAGATATTTATGGAACATTTTACCTAAGCACAAAATAATATACCTTCTCACAACTCAAAGAATTTATTCAAGTATTGAACAATACTTCAATATAGAACAAGTTTGGATAAATACAAGAAAATTGAAAAAGATAAAATACCCTGCTTCCTATTTGACAACCACAGTTTAAAGCTTGATGACAAGAACCGAAACAATAGAAAACTTACAAACTCATAGAAACTGAGCAATGGAGTAAGACATGGTTCAAAAAGACAGAAATTAAGAAATTAAATATTTTCTAAACTGGATGAAAATTGTTATACAACCTACCCAACTTATGAGACAAAATGAAGGCTTTTCTTGGAGCCAAGTTCGTAATAAGTGCCTACATAAAAAATGGAGAGATCTAATATTAGAAACTAATTGCACATCTATAAGTTACAAAGCAAAAAGAAAAAAAAACATTGCAATAGGGAGGATACAGCAAGAAATCATCAAACTCAGAACTGAAATTTACAAAATAGTAACAGACCAAAAAAAAATCCCACAAACAATCAATGAAACAGAGAATTGGTTCTTTGAGAACCCTTAGTCAAGTTAACTAAAATACATAGAGAGAAGATAGAAATTAATGAAATAGGAGATTAAAAGGGGATCATAACAGACAAAGTGGGAATCCAGATAAACACAAGGATATATTTTAAAAATCTGTACTCCACCAATTGATAAACCCAAAATAAATGGATAAAATTCTCAAAATATGTATCACCTACCAAAGTTAAACAAAACTCGATTAGCAATTTAAACAGACCTATATATAACCCATAGTGAAATAGAAATAGCCATTAAAATTCTCCTACTCCAAAAATGTACAGGGCCAGATGTATTTAGCGCAAAATTCTGAAACAAAAAATTAGAAGAATAATTAATGCCAATACTCCCCAAACTATTTTTCAAAATAGAAGCCAAAAGAACATTGCCCAACTCATTTTACAAGGCCACAGTTACCATGATACCCAAGGTACAAAAAGACACAGCAGAAAAGAGAATTACAGCCCAATTCCCTTACAAAAATAGTTGCAAAATTTTTCAATAAAATACAAACTAAATCCCAAAGCATATGTGGCTGACAATGAGGGATGACTGACTTCGGTTCCTGTTACCGTGACCTAAATGATTCTACTGCATATACTGGCTTTGTAGGAGTCTAGTCTGGATGCTCACCTTCGTAGACCTGGATGGAGGGGGAAGACCTTGGACTTCCCACAGGGCAGGAAACCCTGACTGCTCTTTGGATTGGAGAGGGAGGGGGAGGGAGAGGGGGAAAGGGTGAGGGAAATGGGAGGAGATGGAAATTTTCTAATAAAAGAAAGGTCATCCGTCATGGTCAATTAGAAGTCTTCTCAGAGATGCAGGGATGTTTCAACATATATAAATTGATAAATATTTCACCATATAAGCAGACTGAAACACAAAAAGTGTAGATAATCTCATGAGATAAAGAAGAGACATTTGATAAAATCCAACATCCCATTTTGATAAAAGACCTGGAGAGACAAGAGATACAGAGATTATACCCCAACATAATGATGTCAATTTAAAACAAGCTCACAACCAACAAGGACCTAAAGGGAAAGAAACCCACAGAATTTTCACTAAAATTAGATATTAAATACCCAAGAAGACAAATATGGTATGTATTTGCTATTTTGTTGATGTTAGCTATTACAGTTTTAATAATCAGACTATAACCTGTATAACCACAGAGGTAAGATATACAGTAAGTGACTAGGCAGATGGGAAAGATCTCTGCAAAAAAGGGAAATCAAATAGGTTATTCATTATGGCTAGACAGGGGTGGTGTGTAAACTGAATACAAAAATCAAACACGCTGGGGTAAAGGAGAGAATTAGGGTAAAATATGAGAAGAAAGGAATAGACAGACAGCCAAACATAAGGAGCATGTAAGGGGTCATATGGAAACCTTATACTGTAAAACTTCTTAACACATACACATATTTGAAAGAAATATAACTCGAATTGCCAAATAATGGGAGAAACAGAGTCCAATTGAACATCGTTCCACCAAATGACTCCTCCAGTTCAGGGAATGTTTTACATATAATTGAGTTCTTGGCCAAAAGGACCCCACGGACACCCCAAAACTATGTAGGCTATAGTCAAATTTATTGCTTAATCTCTAAAATCTGATGATAAGCTCTGTTGTTGAAGGCAACACCTATATAACACACTGAACATGGAGAAGTTAAGTGAGTATTTACTTAGAGGCTTTACCCTATCCTAACTGTATTCCTGGTACTGGAATGTAGTCTGCATACCACCAGAGGAGAAAGATAGCCATCAACCCAGAAAATATTTTCTGTGTTTTTAAGCTGGGATTCTTCTTCTTCCATTCTCATTATTCTTAGGTCTTCTGATAATGTCCCAGGTTTTACCATTATTATTTTTGTCAAGAATTCTGAAGATTTAACATTTTCTTTGACTGATGTAACTGCTGTCGGACAACAGTTGTGCCACGTAAACATTTGTTTCTTGTATTTGTTTAATAAAATCTTAGTGGTCAGTAGCCAGGCAGAAAATATAGGGGGCTACCGTGCAGGAAGTAGAGGTGGGGCAATGAGAACAGGGGAATTCTGGGAAGACCATTCTGCAGTCTGCATTCGTGACCCAGCCATAGATGAAGCATGACGTGACTGCCTTGCTGAAAAAGGTACCAAGCCATGTGGCTAACTCAGACAAGAAT